>CAUYQV010084877.1:0-24164 GCA_963574575.1 Galagoides demidoff | reverse complement strand
CATGGTGGCTGAGAACAGTGCTTCCCAGCCACGTTCCCAGGCCCCCTCCTTCCCCTAGGGTTGCCAAGAACAAGCTTCAGGTACAAGGAAGAAAAGTCCCAAGTTTCACAAAACCCCCAAATTCTCAGTAGATGAACAATGGTGGAAAACTCACTGAGACTTGATTAATTACTATTGTATAACCATAACCATTGTGATGTGAGATGTGTCCATTGTCAACCGAAGCTATATTAATTATTGTTCCATTGCTATATCCATGACTGCCCAAGTTGTAACCACCCCCCCCCCACCAACCAGCCACGTTTTGCTTCTGTAATATGCTTGCCCGAAGCCTATAAAAGGCAACTCACCCTCACGCCTGGGCTGCTGACTGTCTCTTGGAGCAGCAGCCCCTGCAGCAGGTAAAATAAATTACCAACTAATTAACCTAAGTGGGAGTCCAACTCTATTTTTCCAGGTCTCCTAAGTTATTTCATTATGAGGTAAGTTCTTTTATCATCCTTATTTTACAGGCAAGGAAACTGAGGCTGAATCTAGAGGTCAAGTTCTTTCCCAGGTCACAAAGCTTTGATCTGGTGGAGCTGGCTTCTAAACCCGTGCAGTCTGATTCCAGGATGGTGGTCTGTGCCGTCCCTTTCCAACCGCAGTATGAAAGCTTTCAGGTCAGAGAAATGAGTCTGCCTTTTTGTTTCTCTCCACACAGATATAGATGCTCAAGAACTATTGACTGAATGAATGAAATAAAGAAGAAATGAATATTGGTGGGGCGAGGGGTAAAGGTGTCTTCCAGAACATCAAGCTGCTGTATGTTTCAGTGCATTTCTAGTTCTGATTCATTACCTGGTAAATTCTCACTCTTATTCCAGTCCCAATCTCAGTGGCCTCCTTTGTGAATGCTCTTCTGACTCACTCAAATATTAAGTGGCTCTTTGAATTGCACTTAGCTCACACCTTGGTCACTGTGCTTTGCTCACTGTCCTGTGATTTTATAAGCCTGTCTCCTCCACCAGGCTCACCCTCAGATACCCTGTACAGGGTCCCACAAGGTACGAATTCTGTAAACCAATGGATTGCACTTTTTGGAAACTGATCACAATATGTGTTAATAAATATTACCTTCCTATCCTTTCACTACTCAGCAAATGCTTTCTGTATGTTTTGATGTGAAATTTGGGAAGCCTACATAGGATTAATTACTCCAATTTATGTTTGTTCATTCTGAACCCACAAAGTCAGAATGGAAAGGAAAAATGGAGAGAGAAATACAAACCCATGAAACTGTGAAAGCAGGATATGTTATGACTTCCATAGATAGCCCATTAATCCATTCAACAAATATTAAGCACCTACTGTGTGCCTGTGCTGTACTTGGCAGTGGGGTATAGAAGTAAACAAAGCAGTCAAGAGTTCTTTTTTAGGCCAGGCGTGATGGTCCATGCCTATAATCCTACCACTCTGGAAGACTGAGGCGGGTGGATTGCTTGAGCTCAGGAGTTGGAGATCAACCTCAACAAGGGTGAGACCCCTATCTCTACTAAAAATAGAAATACTAGCTGGGCATCATGGCAGGGACCTGTAGTTCCAGCTACTTGGAGGCTGAGGGAGGGGAATCATTTATGCCCAGGAGTCTGAGGTTGCTGTGAGGTAGGCTGATGCCATGGCACTCTAGCTTGGGGCAACAGAGTAAGACTGTCTGGAAGATAAACCAAAGAAGACTTCTTTTCTCATGAAATATGCTAGCACAGAGAAAGAAACAATAAATAGCTAAACAAATACATATAATAGTTCATAAACTCATCCTAGAAAAAGTGCTACATGCCTCATTGCTGAATATCACTATGGGCGCCTTCCAAGTACTCCCCTTGAGAAGCTCTGCACCAATGCCAGCACCTAGTCTACCCTTCAGAAAAATTTTAGAACTCTTTTTCTGGAATGGCTGTCAGAGCTGTCATCATAGGGCATGCAAAAACATGGCAATGGCAATAATGGACACCACTCAGCAAGACACTGCCGCACATCAACAAGAAACATAACTATGCAACACCTACCTGGTTATTTGTACAGCACTGCCAACCTAAGTGCATGGTGACAGGTTTGTGGACTTAATTGTCAGACCTTCATACAATGGTAGCTCTGGTGGCCATTCCAAAAAAAAAAAGAGTTTCAAAATTGCTGTGAAAGGTAGACTAGGTGCTGGAGTTTGTGCATAGCTTCCCAAGGGGGGTACTTCAAAGGTGACTGTAGCGGTAACCAGGAACAAGGTGTACAGCACTTTGTGTGTGTATGTGTGTGTGTGTAGCACTTTTTCTAGGATGAGTTTGAGAACGTAATTGTCAGACCTCACAGGGATCTAGGGTGGAGGCAGCACTGTAGGATGAGTGGTCGGGGAAGGCTTCTCTGTGAGAGATGAGCTTTAGGCCGAACCCTGAAAAGTGTGATGGAACTGGGCTGAGACTATCTGGAGAAGAGTGCTGTATGCAAAAGGAGCAGGAGTGCAGAAACACTGACGCCTCTTTGCACCGCTGGCCCCAGGGGTGAATATCTAAATGCCTGCTAGAAGTCAGGAGGGATACTATTTTTATACAAAAGTGGTATGGCCCCTGATGTTCAAGGCCTTTTATGATATGGCTGTGCATCCTTCCTAAGTGACCCAATTACCCCATCTATAATTTAGCAGTCCTTCCCTTTAATAGAGCTGATGCCCTTTCCCTACAACCAAGATTCAGCCATGGCTCTGATTTTCTTTTCGCTCTCCTCTCACCTGACATATTTTTTACCCTCTTCTGTCCTTCAAGGCTTAAAATTCTACCTCCCCCATTAAAAACGAGTCTTCAGGTGGAGTTGTTCAGTATCCCAACTTCAGTGGTAGATAAATAATATTATTGTATAAGGGTGTCAAAAAAAATAAGCACATTTTAAGAAAGAAAAAAACTATTAGAACTGTAATACTCAATGTATACCAATAATGTTTGTGATCTTCTCTGTATTCTATCTTGTACCTCTTATAATTGCAGAAGTCAAATATGACTTGTGTATTGCAGTTTTAATACTTTTTTTTTCCTTTCTTAAATTGTGTACACACATTGTTGGCACCTTTTCTCTACAGGTGATCAAATCATATAGGATTTAATATACACACACACACATAAGTACAAACAAACTAGGGAGATTGGATTAAGATCGATGGACTGTATCAATGTCAATATCCTGATTGTACTATTACACTGTAGTTTTACAAAATATCATTGATGAAGAAACTGGACAAAATGTACAGGGAGATCTTTGTAACATTTCTTACAAGTATATGTAAATCTATAATTACCTCAATCATAAAGACTGAATAACAAAAAAATTCATACTAGTCTTTTCCCTTATCAAAAAGGGAAATGAGGTTCGTCTGAAATTATCTCTTCTCAGTGAAAACTTGCTGGTGCCTAGCAATTGCTTCCCTTTTTTTATGTTTACAGACTGCCCTTCAAGAACATCGCCAAGGACTGGCATCTATGGTTTGCAGAAGCAACCTTCTTCCCCTTTTCACAAATCGGAACAGTGTGTACCCAGCTACAGTCTTCTGGCATCTCTTCCTGGCTCCGTAGCCCCTAAAAAACTGCCAAAAGTCTTCTCATATAGAAATGCTATTAGTACCCCAGCAGGAATTTGTCCAAGCTTGGAGACATTAGTTCATTCACGGCCAGGACTTCTCTCACAATACCCCACTTATTTTGTGCTTCAGTGTCTTCCTACCGATACTTGTATAACGAGCATTCAACTTCACAAAAGTTGTAGCAGGGAAGCTAGGGTTTGGAGGTGGAAGCCAAGAAGTCCTGGGTGCAAATCCAGTTTTTGTCATTCTCCAGAGGTGTGATCTTGAGCTAAGCTATCCAACTGTTTGAGCTTCAGTTTGCCCATCTGTAAAATGAGGATAATAACAGCTATCATTGTTATTATTAGGCTGTCCCGTTGTAGTGAAGGTTGCATAAGATAATACGTGAGAGGACAGAGCCTGAAGGAATAATAACAACAAAGCCGATGAAATGAACAGATCTGCGTCCTCATAGATGTGTAGAGTTCTGAGATTTCAAGTTAGAAGGTAGGGGGGGAAATTATCTAGTCCTACCTCCCACTCAGTGAGGGCACTATTAGCATCACATCTGCTCTTGAACAATGTGTAGTCCATGCTCCAACAAAACCTGTAGGAGGCCTTTTCTCTTTGTCAGTTACTTTAAACCCTCTATCTCTCTTTTTTTTTTTTTTTTTTGCAGTTTTTGGCTGGGGACGGGTTTGAACCCACCACCTCTGGCAAATGGGGCTGGTGCCTACTCCTTTGAGCCACAGGCATGGCCAAACCCTCTATCTCCTTAATTCCTTACTCCTTACAACCACTCTATAATGCAAGCATTGTATTTATTTTTATTTATTTGTTTGTTTATTTGTTTATCTATTGAGAGACAGTCTCACTCTGTTGCCCTGGGTAGAGTGCTGTGGCTTCACAGCTCACAGCAACCTCAAATTCCTGGGTTCAAGCCATCTTCCTGCCTCAGCCTCCCAGGTAGCTGGGACTACAGGTGCCTGCCACCATACCTGGCTACTTTTTCTATTTTTAGTAGAGACAGACTCCCACTTTGGCTCAGGTTGGACTAATCATCTTAAACGATCCTCTTGCCCTGGTTCCCAGAGTGCTGGAATTCTAGGCATGAGCCACCACACCAGGCCAATCCAAGAATCTTTTTTTTGCAGTTTTGGCCAGGGCTAGGTTTGAACTCACCACCTCCAGCATATGAGGCCGGCACCCTACTCCTTTGAGCCACAGGTGCCGCCCGAATCCAAGCATTTTTAATCCCCATTTTATAGCTATGGAAACTGAGGCTCAGACACATTAAGTAACCAATCTAGGGCAACAAGTTAATAAATGGGATGCAGCCCAGGTCTGCCCTTGCTCTTTTCTGCAATATCATATTGTCTTTAAAAAGGGGGGAGGGGTTCCTGTTGCTCAAAAGGGTAGGGCGCCAGCTCCATATGCTGGTGGTGACCGGTTCAAATCCAGCCTCAGCCAAAAAAAAAAAAAAAAAAAAGGAATTTTGTTTATTTCCTCAAGCAGCTCCTTCTCCCCTCTATCCATTTTGTCAACTGTCTTCCTATAGACTGAGTTCTGTCCATTGAAAATTCATATGTTGATGTTCTAACCCCCAATGTTGATGGTGTTTGGTATTTAGGATTAGGTGAGGTCTGAGGGTAGGACACTCATGATGGAACGAGTGCCCTCATAATCAGAGGTGCTGGAGAGCCTGCTCCTCCCACACCTCAGCAGGCAGACATTCACTGGAGCACACAGTGAGATGGCAGCCACCTGCAAGCCGAGAACAGAGGACTCAGAAGGGAGCCCGCCTGGCCAGCACTGTGGTCTTGGCCTGCCTAGCCTCCAGAACTGTGAGAGGGGAATTTCTGTTGTTTAAGTCATCCAGTCTGCGGTATTTCCTTAGGGGAGCCTGACGTCTTTACTGTGTGTACACTCTCCCTTTCCCAGTCTGGCAGTTCCCACATCTCAGCTACTTAATGAGCTTTCCCTTCAGCCTGAAGGGTCTCCCTCCGCTCAGGTTTCTGCCCTCCCTATAGTTGATTGCACCTCTCGTGTTTGCTTTTGACAGTTCTCTTACCCTCTGGACACAGCCTCCTATTACTGTCTCAAGACATGTGATCAAACCTATGTTTTTTTTTCCTGAATGGTTTGCTGTTTGCCTTCATGAAATCTATGTCCATTCTTGGGCACTCCAAACTTTAAGGATAATTTTTACTGAATACTTTACCAGATACTTTAAGGATGTGGATCCATTTTACTGAAGCTCCTATTGCTTCATTTTGACCTACTAGTCTGTATTTTGAAAAACTATGAAGTTCAAGTTAGGCCCAGGCTAACAGGGTTCTCTTTTCTTCCTCTCTCTAGGAGCTGCAGATTAGCTGGGGGCTAATCTATAGGTTACCGGATATGCATGTGAGCCTTCCTGCCTCCTGATAAGGCCTTTCCTGAATCTCTTTAGCATTGTTTGTTTACTCTATCCACTTCAGCCCTTGATTACAGGGTCTTGTACCTGCTGGGCCAAAGTTCTCAGGACTTACACTTCTTTTTTAATTGGCTTTGATTTATGGTTCTGGAATTAGGCAACACCTCATTCTATAAAATAGAAAGAGCATGCCCAAGACCTACAGTTCTTTCTCTCTACAAAGTAATTGTTTGAGATGTGGAAAAATAACTGACTGAAAAAAAACTTTCAAAATTAATTATATGTATCTTTAAATGACCACAGTTTTAACCAATTGAGTATCAATTAACTGCAACTCATCTGTACTCTTCGGAGGTGACATAAATGATCTTTGATGTAAAGTGTTAATTTTAACATTTTATATGAAGATGGTTATGATAGAGCTTCTGAGTAAAAATGCCTGGAACCCACCAGAGTCTAAAAACTGTTCTACTTGCTTACACATCATTTCAGACCTTATTCTAATTTCTTATGTCACTCCTGATGTCTTAGTAGGATCACGAATCAATAGGTAGTCAAATCCTTCAACATATTGGTGTATCTACTAGGTGTTAAGTGCTGTACTCTGTACCTAGGGTGGGAGTGAAGGGTCATACACAAAAAAGAAAATGGGATCCCGGGGGTAAGAAGGGGCTTTCTCTTGCCCCACTTTCTTTCACCTCCCCTGACTTATTTTAGTTTCACAAATACCTGCACTTCTTCCTTCCTATCAGGATACTTGCAGACGCCATTCCTTGGAAAACTCTTCTTCCCACCCTTGGCTTGGCTTCCAAGCTCCTGTGCATCCTCCAGTTATCTGCTTAAATGTCACTTCCTTAGAGACCTTCCCCAGCCACACCCTCCCTCTGCCCTCCAGCCCATGTAATTCAGGTCCTAGCTGTTATTCTTTCATAGCGTCCTAATGTTTTTGATTTTTGCCTTTGTAGTACCTTAATATTTGGAATTATTTTGTTTGTTTACAGTTTCCCTTGCCTCATTTGAAAGTAGAATGAGGGTAAATAGCAGGTCTGTTTTGATCACTGCCCTACATCCACTGCCCATCACATCATCTGGCAGACAGTTAAGTGCTCATTCAGCATTTGTTTAATAAGTGAGAGGGGAAGGGTGCACCCTCCTAAAGCCGTTAAACAGCAATGCAAAAATGCCTGTTATCAAAGGGAAATCAGAAACAAGATATGGACATATAAGAGAGCAGTTGGGAGAAATTCAAGAAAGACAGGGATGGGCAGGGTTCTGAGTTAGGGGAGCAACACAAGGAGAAGCCCAGGCTGTGAGATAGGTTTGCTGTTTTAGGAACAGTTGATACACTAGCCTGGCTGCCTGAATCAAGACCAAGTAGACATATAGGTTCAGGACAGCTCACAGAAGGCTTAAGAGTAATGGGGAGGCTGGGCATGGTGGATCACACCTGTAATCCTAGTACCCTGGGAGGCTGAGACAAGAGGATCCCTTGAGCTGAGGAGTTTGAGACTAGCCTGAGCAAGAGTAAGGCCCTGTCTCTACTAAAGAATATATAAAAAATTAGCCAAGCGTTGTGGCAGGTGCCTGTAAACCCAGCTACTTGGGAGGCAGGAGGATCACTTGAGTCCAAGAGTTTGAGGTTACTGTGAGCTAAGCTACACCATTGAGCTCTAGCCTGGGCAACAATGAGACTATGTCTCAAAAAACAAACAAAAAAAAGGAGTACTGGGGAGCCATTGATAATAGTGGAGAGACATAATAAAAATGGTGGGAGATGAACTCACTCCCACTGAACGGGGCTAGCAGACCCTTGTAGTTATCCATAGCTGAGATTCTAAGGGCTTTTTGAAAGTACCAATCCTATGGTTTTGTTCTTATATGTAACTACAGCTTTTTAAATTCTAAGCACTTTAAGCTTTGAACCATTGTTGCTAGACCAAGGAGTCCGTCCGTCCGCCTGTCACCCAAGTCAATCAATGGAGAAGCAGATGAGAGATCGGTCGTTTCGCTTTTATTTACAGAAAAGCCAGCAATTCCAGAGAACAGCGAGGATATCTCCTCAAAGGGCTGTTCTGCCCTCCCGTTTCCCTTTGTTACTTTTATTCTCACGGTAAAAGTAAACATTAGCAATGTTACATTTCATCATAGTATACCTTAAACAGATTTTTCTTCAAAGGTTGCACGATTATTCCCCATCTTAAAGTCGTTACAACTTCAAAGTATTCTTGCTTTGAAGAACACTTTGAAGTCCATGACTGGCACCACGGTCCTTGGAGCATCTGGTATCCTAACTTTATCTATGACAGAAGGTCTAGTGTGTGGATAAACAACTCCAGATGGCAGCACCAGAGCTCATCTAGGTCGCCGGCCACACCACCCTGTCCAGCAGCGCTCTGTGTGGACTGGTTATTTAGAATAACAGAGCCCACCATCCCATAACTGACATAGAGGAGAAAACATAATTTGACACTAATACACTAAAGAATAACTGGCAAAATTGCAAAAACACAATTATAAATTTCTTTTCGAACTTTGGAACAGGTTGAACCCTGGGTTTATTTTCTTTTAATCATCCAGTATTGGAGGTAGAACATGAGTTTACATTTTTTCTTTCTAAATCAAGGAAACAATTATTCAATCTCCATTGCATAGATGGAACATAGAGATACAGGGGAGAAACCAGAACTGTGCTCTGTGTTCCGCGTTTCTGGCCCGAATCTTGCTGCCATTTTTCTCCTGCTGCTGGACAATAATAGCTCCCGCCCCCGCCGGCTGAGCGCTCCTCATTAATTATGGAGTCTCGGACTGCTGTGGGATCGGCTGCTGGTCTCGGTGGTGTCTCCATGTATTTCCTCACCTTGTCTAGTTCTTTTCAAGTTTCTCTTTGAAATAGAAATCTGATGAAGTGAGAAAAATGCTTACTCCATGTAAAACACAAAGCTTGAATTAAAGGTAATGTAAAATAAAAATGCCTGCCCATTTGTTAAAAATGACAGTGTTGCTTATATTTTCCCTGTGGGAAAAACTTGTGTGGTAGAGACCCAGGTGTCCATCCCCTGTTTGGTCCCAGGAATGAGGCTGGTCACAGAGCCCTGGAACAAAGATTGACTTTCCAGCCATCACTTCCAGCTGGTATGGACATGTGTCTCAGTCCTTATGTGTCTATAATAATATGCTTAAATAAGAATATCTCATATTTGATTTCATCTTTCTTCCTCAAAGCTCAAATCTTTTTATAAGTTTTCAAAAATAACATATCTTTCATCAAGCAACATGTCAATATCCATAGAGTTCAAGGGATCGTAATATTTATATTTCCAAAATACTTAATAGCTGTTTTAACAAATTAGAGAAACGATCCCTGAACGTATAGTCTTAACAGCTGTTTTAAAAACCAATTACTTTCAAGAAAAAAAAACAAAAAACAATTACTTTCCAACTCAAGAACATTATTTGTTTATTTTAAGACCTGGAAATGTATTTGAAAGAAAATATAGTAATGACAAAAAAAAAAAAAAGCAAGGGTCTAATTTCATTTTTAAATGTGAAATAATGTTCTTGGCAATGACTTGTAAGAAAGATATTTAGACTACTTCTTTAGTATTTTAATACTCAACGTAGGACTCCCAATGTATAATGAACAGTGTTGACATCTTACGTAACAAAACTGACACATGTGAAGCGTGTGTATCGGTCAGAGGCCTCTGTAATAACAGAAGCCAACTCCAGCTAATTTAAGCACAAAAAGGATTTATTTTAAAAATATGGGGGAAATTATGGAATTTTCCAGAGTATGAAAACTGGCTTAGAGGCTACATTGCAAAACTGACTTCCCTGAAAAAGCTTAAGTTCTTTGGCCTTACAGAATGTACCTAGTGGAAACTAAATGAATGTCCTGGCTAACGAAGGCCAGAATCTGGTGACCTTGGTGTGCCCTTGAGGGATAAAGGTACATTTGACTATTAAATTATGAAGTTGTGGCCTAAGGTTTAAATTAAGTTTAAGTGATGGATGATGACCAATACTTCTAATTTAATTCAAGTGCAAACACATCCACCATCTCATAAATCTTACAAAAGTGAACCCACAGGACATTTTCAATAATGCATGTGTCTTATCTGTTGTATTACAAATATAGACGAACATGCCCAATAGTAAATGGCCACTTAATTTATTTGTGCATATTTAAGGCTCAGAAAGTTGCCCCTAGCTTGCCCCAAATTCCCAGTTATTGAACTCACTTTTAAAATTTAAAAGGGGCTTGGTGCCCCTAGCACAGTGGTTATGGCGCCAGCCACATATACCAAAGGTGGTAGGTTTGAACCCAGCCCAGCCCAGCTAAACAACAATGACAACCGCAACAAAAAATAGTCAGGAGTTGTGGTGGGAGCCTGTAGTCCCAGCTACTTGGGAGGGTGAGGCAAGAGAATCGCATAAGCCCATGAGTTTGAGGTTGCTGTGAGCTGTGATGCTACAGCACTCTACTGAGAGCAACACAGTGAGACTGTCTCAAAAAAAAAAAAAAGAATTTAAAAGTGGTGGCCAGGAACAGTGGCTCATGCCTGTAACCCTAGCACTCCTAGCACTCTGAGAGGCCAAGGAGGGTGGATTTCTTGAGCTGAGGACTTTGAGACCAGCCTGAGCAAAAGCACAACCCCCTTTCTACTTAAACTAGAAAAACTAGCTGGGCATTTTGGTGGGTACCTACAGTCTCAGCTACTCAGGAGGCTGAAACAGGAGGATTGCTTGAACCCAGGATTTGGAGGTTGCTGGGAGCTAAGCTGATGCCATGACACTGTCACCAGGGCAACACAGTAAGACTCTGTCTCAACAATAAAAAAAAAAAAAATTCAAAAAGGGTTAAAATGTATTACTGGTGATGATTCAGGCACAAGGCAAGAAGCCAGGGCTGGCACTCTAAGTTGCAATACAAAACGGCTCCTTAATTCTTCCTCTGACCAAAGCAGAAAGCATCTTTGCCTACTCTGCAGGTGGTTGTTTTGAGTCACCAAGATGCCTTAAGCCTGACTGGTTTCAAGGTGAGAGAGAGAGTGTAAGAAATGAAAGTTCTTTCAACACTCGCACCTGCATTTTGGCAATGCTGTTCAGGACCTGCTTCTGAGTGGGGAATGTTAACATCACCTGCAAGGATAGTGTAGCGGTTATTTGTTTGCTGTTCCTGAAAGAGGAAATGCCCCACTGATGTCCCCCATTGCACAGTCCCACTACTTTTTGCTTTTTTTGAGACAGAGTCTCTCTCTGTCACCCAGGCTGGAGTGCCATGACCTCAGCCTAGCTCATAGCAACCTCAAATTCCTCGACTCAAGCGATCCTCCTGCCTCATCCTCCCAAGTAGCTGGGACGACAGGCGGATACCACCACACCTGGCTAATTTTTCGATTTTTTAGTAGAGATGGAGGTCTCACTCTGTTCAGGCTGTTCTCAAACTCTTGCTCCAGTGATTCTCCCACCTTGGCCTCCCAGAGAACTAGGATTACAGGCACAAGCCACTGTACCCAGCCATGATCTTACTACTTTTAAGAAAAAAAGAGAGAATAGTAATAATAATAAAAATTTCTGGCTCGGTGCCTGTAGCTCAGTGGCTAGGGCACCAGCCACATACACCAGAGCTGGTGGATTCGAACCCGGCCCAGGCCTGCAAAACAACAGTGAAAACTACAACCAAAAAATAGCCAGGCGTGTGTAATCCCAGCTACACGAGAGGCTGAGGTAAGAGAATCAAATCGCTTAAGCCCAAGAGTTTGAGGTTGCTGTGAGCTGTGACATCACAGCACTCTACTGAGGGTGACAAAGTGAGACTCTGTCTCAAAAAAAAAATTTTTTTTTCCAGTATTTTTTTTTTTTTAGCCTATACCATGTGCCTAGGGTTGGCCAAGACCTTCTACACTTTCTATCCTTTCTCCCTGGGAGACTTCCCTGTGCACAGAAGCTCTGAAAGGTGTGCAACTTCTTCAAGGATGAACACATGTAGTGAGAGGGAGCCTGGGACTTGAATGGAGACTGTGTGATGGCAAAGCCAGCCACCTGAGCCCCTGTGCCACACCCTGAGTCTCTGCTGGGGGATCCTTTCCTGCAGAATCTTCGACCTTTCTTTCCTTCTTAGCATTTCCCCTAACGGGGACTGCAGCCTTCCAGCGGCCTCCACTCTCCTCCACATCTCTCTCTCTCTTATCTGTCAGTTCCATGGCAATACCGCAGGAGTCTAACCCTTAGTCTGGCTTACTAGAAGCTCACACAATCAGCCACGGGATGATGAAATTATGGAACTAAGCACTATCTCAGAAGCCTAAATGCAATCTCCTACTCCACCCTCTCTGAGTTTCTGTCTTGTAAATGGCATGTCATTAGAACTGCCAGACGTTCCTAATGCCAATACCAATACTGTGGTATTTCCTCTTCAGGCTCAGAACGAGTCATTCCCCATTTTCCTATTGGGCTTTTGGTCTTTTCCTTATTGCTGTAGGGAAAATGGACCCTTTGTCCTGAAAGAAGTTGCAAATACAATAGAACCTCTGTAAGTTGACCACCCAAGGGACTGTAACAAATGGGGCAACATCTGGAGGTGGTCAACAAAAGGAACTAGGCCTACAGTACTGATGTGGACTTGTGGTACTTGTCTGGTCTATGAAAATGAGGTCAACTTAAGCAGGTAGTCAGTTACGGAGGTTCTACTTTATTTTCTTTTTGCCTTGGAAGTTTTTGCCAAGCAGTATTTTATTTATACATTTTTAATCATGATAAAATATACATGACATAAAATGTACCATTTCAGCTATTTTAAGTATATAATTCAGCGCCATTAAGTACGGTCACCACATTGTACAAACATCATCGTTATTCTTTTCCAGAACAGAAATCTCAAACAGAAACTCTATACTCACCAAAGATTAACCCCTAATTTCCCTCTTCCTCCAGCGCCTCTTAACCTTTCTTCTACTGTCTGTCTCTATGACGTTGACTTACTCCAGTTACCTCCAATAAGTGGAATTATACAGTATTTGTCTTTTTGCGTCCAAATAATTTCACTTAGCACGTTTTCAAGTTTCATCCACATTATACCCAGTATCAGAATTTCTTTCTTTCTTTTTGAGACAGAGTCTCCCTCTATTGCCCTGGGTAGGGTGCCACAGCTCTATAACTCATAGCAACCTCAAACTCTTAGACAAGCCTCTCGCCTCAGCCTTCCACATAGCTGGAACCATGAGTACCGACCACAGTGCCCAATTAGTTTCTCTACTTTTAGTAGAAATGGAGTCTCACTTTTGTTCAGGCTAGTCTCCAGCTACTGAGCTCAAATGATCCACCTGCCTCGGCCTCCCAGAGTCCTAGGATTATAGGCATAAGCCACCATGCCTAGCCAGAATTTCATTATTTAAAAAAAAAGAAGAAAAGAAAGAAAGAAAAATAAATAACATTTTTAAAAATCACATTTCTTTCTTTCTTTTTTTTGGCTGGGGCCAGGTTTGACCCCACCACCTCTAGTATATGGGGCCAGCACCCTACTCCTTGAGCCACAGGTGCTGCCCCCAAAAAATCACATTATTTTTTAATGTGATAAAATACACATAACACAAAATTTACCATCTTAACCATGGAAGAACACAGTTCAGTGGCATCAAGTACATTCACATAGTTGTACAACCATCACCACCACCCATCTGCCAGAACTTGTTAATTTCCCAAACTGACACTCCCCGGAAAACCATCATTCTACTTTCTGTGTCTATGAGTTTGACCACTCTAGGCACCTCATATAAGGGGGATTATACAGTACTTTTCTTTTTGTGACTGGCTTATTTCATTTAGCATATCCATCCTGTAGCATTATAAGAATTTCTTCCCTTTTTAAAGCTAAATACTATTCTATTTCATGTATACACCACAGTTTGTTTATCCATTTATCAGAATTTTTTTAATATGGAAAGAATGCCTATTGTTTTCCTCGTATGGGTTCTGATACTTAGACCAGTCGGTCAAATCTAAACATTCTTCTCCAGTTTCTTCTACTACATTTACAGTTTAATTGTTCTTCAAAAATAAGATAATTTTCTTATCTATTCTAATGTAAAATGTGAGGTTAGAATCCAACAGAAGAAGAAAGCTATTTTCAAGATGAGGTTTCCCAAAACATTGATTCTGAGACACAGCTGAGCGCAGGAAGAGTTTATTGGGGGATACGCTCAAGAATCACACCTATAAGGGTGTGAAAGAAGCAAAATTGGGCAGAAGAAGTTGAATGGAGATGCAGCGGCAACAAAGCTTCAGCCAGTTCCATGAACTCAAGGACCTGGAATAGCCCTTCAGAGGAGTCTTAAATTGAGGGAAGAAGGCCAGGCTTTTGTATCCCAGCATCAACAAGTCACTGGATTCGAGCTGACCATATGGGTACACTTTTGGGTGAAGCAGCTTCCTTTGAATGAGAGCAATTCCGGGGGACAGACTCAGTCATGAGCCTACAGCAAACACTACTGATTAGCAGCATGAGGAATCCGTGCCTTGGTCCTGGAGAGAGGATGTGGATGGCATCCACAGTATCCCACTGCCTGCCTAACTCTACGTACTGACTAGTGCATCTCACAAAATTCCGTGTGTATTTGAGTCTATCCCGAGACTTCTCTATTCTACTCCATTGATTTAGTTGGTAGTATGTCAGCACTATATATATATACGGTGTGGAAAATTGAGGTCTTATAGTAGGTTTTACTGTGTGCTAGGACTAGTTCCTTTTCATTAACTTCAAATTTGTCCTGGCTATTCTTTTTACCATCTTATTCTTCCTCCTCCCCTTTTTCTTCTTCTTCTTTTCAGGAAAAGGAAAAAATATATATTAATTTGCCAGAAAATGAGGAAGGCGGCAGAAAAGCATCTCAAAAGACCACTATCTGCCTTTGAACAGAAAAATGGGTCTTTTTATTTATTTATTTATTGAGACAGAGCCTCAAGCTGTTGCTCTGGGTAGAGTGCTGTGGCATCACAGCTCACAGCAACCTCCAACTCCTGGGCTCAAGCCATTCTCCCGCCTCTGCCTCCCAAGTAGCTGGGACCACAGGCGCCCACCACAACACCTGGCTATTTTTTGGTTGCGGCCATCATCGTTGTTTGGTGAGCCCTGGGCTGGATTCGAACCCGCCAGCTCAGGTGTATGTGGCTGGTGCCTTAGCCACTTGAGCCACAGGCACAGAGCCAGAAAAATGGGGTTTTTTAAAGGGGAAGTTGCAGTAAGTGGGCTTAGGTCTGTGTGACCAGTGTCACATGTCCTGCCTTCGGACTATTGCAATTTAGCTGTAATTGGTGGTCTCCATAGACCTTGACTATAATCTTGTAACAATTCCTGTGATTTAAAATATTAGAAAACAGGGTGAGCACGGTGGCTCACGCCTATAATCCTAGCATTCTGGAAGGCAGAGACAGGAAAATTGCTTGAGCTCACAAACTGGAGACCAGCCTGAGCAAGAAGGTGAGGGCACTGTGGCAGGCACCTGTAGTTCCACCTACTTGGGAAGCTCTGAAGAAGATTTATTCTACTATATAAACTTTAGATTAGCTTATGAGTTTAATTGGGGGGTGAACAGATTAAATTTGT
This sequence comes from Galagoides demidoff, assembly GCA_963574575.1. Lineage (NCBI taxonomy): Eukaryota > Metazoa > Chordata > Mammalia > Primates > Galagidae > Galagoides > Galagoides demidoff. The sequence goes on along the minus strand of CAUYQV010084877.1, from coordinate 8,561 downwards.
AGCATTAAATAGAACAGACATCTTTATGATGCTGAGTCATCATCTTCCCTCAGAATATGCCTTGACTTTCCACTTATTTAAATTATCCTCTGCGGCTCAGCGCCTGTGGCTCAAGCGGCTAAGGCACCAGCCACATACACCTAAGGTGGCGAGTTTGAATCCCCAGCCCGGGCCCCCCAATCAACAATGATGGCTGCAACCAAAAAATGGCCAGGCGTTGTGTCGGGCGCCTGTGGTCCCAGTTACTTGGGAGGCAGAGGCAGAAGACTCGCTTGAGCCCAGGAGTTGGAGGTTGCTATGAGTTGTGATGCCATGTCACTCTACCCAGGGGGATAGCTTGAGGCTCCATCTCAAAAAAATAAACAAATAAAAAAAAAATTATCCTCTGGGTCCTCACTAATGTTCTAAAATCTTTAGTTAGATGTTATGACACTTTTGTTAAATTTGCACCTAGGATTACCCTCAATGAATCCCCAACAATAAAAAAAAAAATTTTTTAATTTATACTTAAGAGATTTCGTCTTCTTAAAAATTTCTTATAAGTGGGGTCTTTTCTCTACATTTCTGTCTATAGGAAGGTTCATTATTTCTCAATATTAATTTTGAATGCAACCACCTTACTATATTCTCTTGCTATTGATAATAGTTATTTTTAGTCGATTCTCTTATGGTTGCCAGATATGCAGTTAAATGACCTACAGACAATACAATTTTTGCCTCCTTTTTTCCAATTTTTAAGCATCAAGTTTTAAATTTTGCTTGAATTGAGTATAAGATATTTTTAAAACACTAAAACTAAAATCCATACTTCACAAGAGAAGAGAACCATTTTTATAGCTATAGTTACCTTTTTATCTTTTAGTTATCATTACATATTATAGTTATAATCTTGTAAGTGTCCATCTCAACCACTAAATTAATGATCTTCCTCTGATTCTCTTTCATATCCCCAGCATTTAGCTTAGTACCTCACTAAATGTTTGTTGAGAAATTAAAGACACTGTCATTTACACAGTGCCTGCTAATGTCATCTGACATTAATGTCAACTAGCCCTATTTCTCTTAAACTGTTTAAGATGATGGAACATAAGATAAAGTTTTTGTAGGTCAGGACACCTTCTTACTTCAGCCTGGTTCGCAATTCTGGCAACCAAAGGATCTGCTTGATATACCCAACTTTTCTCAGTGATCAAGCACCATCTATCTGCCCAAGACTAAGTGAATAGTGCTAGGCCGCTCTAGTGCCTTGGACAACATGGTGAATTGAAGACTCCAACCTCCTGGTGGAAAGCAGAAGTAATGTGAGTACTTCTGAGTACTGCTTGATATAACATTTAGAAGGACATAAAGAGGGATTAAAATCCTGCCCAGTCTCTATCTTTGGTTTCTGTCATTTCTAATCTTCTTTGCCAAAAAAGGAATTAAAATAGGGCCTTGACAACTTTTAAGTCTCAATTTTTGGTGATCTAAAACATTCTCAAAATAATACAGCTATTATAATAACTGACTCAGCCAGAACTTGAAGCTACATCACTGACTCCAAGTATAGGGATCTTTCCACTAGACATCCTTTTTTTTCTGTACATCTCAATAGTAGACTTAAAATATTCAGTAAACCGTGCTGTAGACAGATGTGCTATCATCTAGAGACTTTGTTGTTCCATGTATAGACCAAAGGCAGAGTGGATTTAGGCCAGTTCTTAAAGAGCCTAGGATTTAGGAATGGTAAATGAGCACTGGCTTCAACTTCAAGTTACAGCTGCAGTAGCCCCTAACAAAAGATTTAGCCTATCCTTTGAAGCTTTGAAGTCAAGCACTGCCTTCTCCTTTCTAGCTATAAAAGTCCTCAATGGCATCTTCTTCCAATAAAAAGCTATTTCATCAGGCGGCACCTGTGGCTCAAAGGAGTAAGGCACCCGCCCCATATGCCAGAGGTGGCGGGTTCAAACCCAGCCCTGGCCAAAAACTGCAGAAAATTAAAAAATAAATAAATAAATAAAAGAAGCTGAACTGTTTAAAAAAAAAAAAAAGCTATTTCATCTACATTGAAAATATGTTCTTTAGTGTAACCACTCTGAACAATTATTTTAGCTAGATCTTTGAGATAACTTGCAGCTTCTATGTCAGCACTTGCTTCACCTTATACTTTTAGGTTGCAGAGACAGTTTCTTTCCTTGAACCTCATAAACCAATCCTGCTAGCTTTAAACTTCTTTTCTACAGCTAGAGTGCAATGACGTGATTATAGCTCACTGAAGCCTCAAACTTCTGGGCTCCAGTGATCCTCCTGCCTCAGCTTCACAAGTAGCTGGAACTATAGAGACCTATCACCATATTTGACTAAGTTTTTTATTTTTGTGGAGATGAAGCCTTGCTATGTTGCCTGGGCTGATCTCAAGTGATCCTTCCCCCTCAGACTTCCAAAGTGTTGGGATTATAGGAATAACCCATCTAGGCTTTTGACATGCCTTCCTAACTAAGCTTGATCATTCCTAGCTTTTGATTTAAAGCAAGAGACAAGAAACTCTTTCACTGGAACACTTGAAGACCATTGTAGGGTCATTAATTGGCTTAATTTCAGTATTGCTATGCCTTAGGGAATAGGAAGGTTTGAGGCAAGGGAGAGAGATGGGAAATGACCAGTCAGTGGAGTAGTCAGAACACACATTTATTAATCAAGTTCATTGTCTTATATGTGCACAGTTCATGGCACCCCAAAACAATTTAAATAGGAACATTGGAGGTCACTGACCACAGATTGCCATAATATAATAATGAGAAAACTTTGTTTTGAAATATTGTGAGAATTACCAAAATGTGACAAAGAGACACAAAGTGAGCACACATTGTTGATAAAATATGGTGCCAATGGACTTGCTGGAATCAGGGTTGCTACAAACCTTAAATTTGTGGGGGAAAAAATCCCTGAGAAACAAAAACCAGTATCTGTGAAGTACAATAAAGTGAAGCACAATAAACAATAAAATACAAATGTGTCCACATTTGTGTTCATTATCTCCTTGTTCTAGTGCCCGTGATGGAGTCCCCTCACCCTAGCTGGCACTTTTGCCAGCCTCTGTGGCTTTCCTGAGTGGAATGACCCAGATCTCAGACCTCAGGGGCTTGAGCTCTGGGTCCCCTTCCCCTCCTCAGCTCAGGCTGCTACAAGGGAGTTCCAAGAACATCACATGGGGCCAAACACTTCCCTGTCCCCACTTTTAAACAACAGGCCTACCTCCTTCAGATGATTTAGGGCCATTTACCCCTTCAAACTGGCTACTTCTCTCCATGCCTGCTAATTTCTTGGCAGGAAGAATCTCAAGTGACTGGGCAGTGGCCAAAACTTGAAATTGAATGGGACTCTTGCTGTGTACCCTGGTGGAACATCCTCTTCCTGAAAGCCAAGATGGCTAAACTCACAGAGCCCAGAGTTGTAGAGAAAAAAGCAAATTCTCCAGGTGGGTCCCTGAGACTGTGAGTCAACAGGGTCCCTCCTGCTTCCCTCTACTTCTTGGTTCTCAGAACCATAGATTGTATTTATTGTGGACACCACACATATAATGATTGTTGATTTCGGGTATATACTGTAAAGTATCACCTCCACGCTGGCCTCTCAGCTGCCCCTCCACAAACCATTCCCCATTCCACTGCTCCATCTGTGTGGTGCAGTGAGGACGGTGCTGATGAATTCTCTGATCAGGTGCTCACTGCCATATTTTATTTGCTATCAAATGTGTCCTTCATTCCAACTTCATACTTTTCAGGATCAGTGGATCAAACATTCTGTAAGCCCCTGGATAGCAGTGCCAATAGGAGCCTTGTAAACAGGAAAAGAAAATTCATAGCTGGAATATTTGTTGATTCTAATCAAGATGAATGGTCCCTCTTTCCAGAGCCTTCTTTATAGCTTAGGTAAATGAAATGTCCTCTGGGCCCTGTCATGGCAGATAGTCATCTGGTGGTTTTCCAGTCTTGCTTAACAAATCCACTCAATCACATTCCTTTCTATGAGATATTTGATTCTTTTTTCCACTGTCTGTGGCAGAAGTTCTGGCATTTACTTCTCATTTAATGCAAGCATTGCTTTCTCCAAGAGTTGTTGAGCCATCCTGGTGGTATATGCTGGGGTCCATGCCAGGGAACTAAATCCTATATCTCAGGAGAATGCTACCATATCAATCAACACTTGCTCAGCCAACTTCATGTTCCTTTGATTCCATGTCCTCAGAATCTATGCCCTGATACCTATTGACCAGGTCCTGCAACTCCTGTGGGGTATTGTCTCTTTCTCCTTTTAGCCACGGAGAATTCAACCTTTTTTTTTTTAATTTTTTTGAGACGAATTTCACTCTGTTACCCAAGGTAGAATGCTGTGGTGTCATAACTCACAGCAACTTCAAACTCTTAGGCTCAAGATGTCCTCTTGCCACAGGCTCCCAAGTAGCTGGGAATACTCACACCTACCACAATGCCCAGTTTTTGTTTTTGTTTTTTAAATAGAGATGGTGTCTCACTCTGGCTCAGGCTGGTCTCAAACTCCCAAGCTCAACCAATGCACCCACCTCCGCCTCCCAGAATGCTAGGATTACAGATGTGAGCCACAGTGCCCAGTCTTCAACCTTTTCTTTTTTTAAGAGCTTTGCTACTTTTATACTGAAGTGGGGAGCCTGATCTTAAATTTATCTGCCCTCTAGCTATAGGAGATGAGAGTCTCATTGTACTCTGACAAGGAAGCTCTCTGACTTATGTTTAGCTAATTTAATTGATGATTAATCACTGTCAGCCCTTTCTTGCCTTTCTGCAGAACATCTTTTGCCACTAGCAGTAGCCTAAAATTACTAATTTCTTCATGCTTCTCAAATATTGGTTCCAAAACCCCAGCCAGTGCATTCCCTTCCAAAGACAGGCACTTCCAGAAAGTGTTAGCCATCACACTGCTACAGAGCTCAAGGCTTTATCTATGCTCCCCCACCTACCTATGATGGGTCCTTATTTCCAGGCACAAGGCAGGATACCCAGCTTTGGTGTCTGCTTTCTTGTACCATGTGAGGGTCTCTGGAACTGAGATGGCCCTGAAGAGTTTTCCCCAAACTGGGGATATTGACCAGTCATTGGATGTTGGCAGCCCCTGGGAAGGGAAAATAACCTTGGATGACGTGGCTGTTGTCATCTGGAGAATAATCACATGGGTGCCAGCTCAGCTCGAGAAATAAGTGCTTTGGGCCTGAAAGCAGGGTCTGGATGTGCACAGCACATCACAGTAGCCACTATAATTGTAAATTTTGTTTAACAGAATTGTATTTTAACCAAAAAAGAAAGAGAGTATAAAAATACTGCTCAGGAGACAATGGTAACACCCTTTGTGTTCTTTTGTCCAGAGACTTAGTAGTTTGTCCTGGGGAAGTTTCACCACCTAAAGAATGACCTAGACCTCCCACAAAACAAATAAAAATCTGGGAGTGGCATGGTTAGTGAAACTGCTGATAAGGGGTCAATTAGCCTCTTACCTCCCCCAAGCCTACCCCACGGAGACCAAAAATAGGTGTGTGTGGGTGACTCCAGGCTACCCATAGCTCAGCAATCAGGGAAGCTTGTGTAACCTCAACAAATAAACCAGGGCCTGCATGCTTGTGTTTTTGAGGGCTGTTGCCATGTGGCACCCACACAAAGAAGAAACATAAATCTGCCTCCTAAGACCTTGAAAAACAATTTATGTATTTACTGAAGCCTGGAGAAGAGAAAATTTTGTTACACTTAATAAAAAAAATGATGCTTCCTAAGTCTTAACTAGAGCATTCATTCAGGCAAGAGAAAGAAGCAAACAGCCAATTATAAAAGAAGAGGTCAAACTATTCCTGTTTGCTAATGATGTGATCTTATATCTAGAAAACCCTAAATCCTCCTTCAAAAAGACTCCTAGAATTGATAAATTAATTCAGTAAAGTCTCAGTTTATAACATTAGCATACACAAATCAGCAGCATTTCTTCACACTAATAACACCCAAGCTCAGAATGAGATCAAGAACTCAATACCATTTACAGTGGCTGCAAAAAAAAATAAAGTAAAATACCTAGGAATATATTTAACCAAAAAGGTGAAAGATCTCTACAAGAAGAACTAAAAAACTCTGATGAAAGAAATCACTGAGGACACAAACAAATGGAAAAATATCCCATGCTTCTAGATTGGAAGAACCAATATTATTAAAATGCCCGCACTGCCTAAAGTGATTTACAGATTTAGTATAATTCCCATCAAAACACCAATGTTATTTTTTGAAGAATTAGAAAAAAAATTCTAAATTTCATATGAAATCAAAAAGGACCAGAGCAGCACCTGTGGCTCAAAGGAGTAGGGTGCCCGCCCTACATACTGAGGGTAGCAGGTTCAAACCAAGCCCTGGTCAAAAAAAACCTGCCAAAAAAAAAAGCTCTTATACAAAAAAGGGCCCACATAGCCAAAGCAATTTTAAGCAAAAAGAACAAAACTGGAGGCATCACATTATACTACAAGGCTACAGTAACCAAAAAAGCGTGGTGCAGTTATAAAAGTAGACACCATGGATCAATGGAACAAGATAGAGAACCTGGAAATAAAATCATATACATATAGGGTGGTGCCTGTGGCTCAAAGAAGTAGGGCACTAGCCCCATATACCAGAGGTGGCGGGTACAAACCCAGCCCCGGCCAAAAACTGCAAAAAAAAAAAAAAAATATATATATATATATATATATACCTACAACCAACTGATCTTTGACAAAACAGACAAAAATGTACACTGGGGAAAGGATGTTCTAGTCAATAAATACTGGGAAAATTGGGGAGCCACATGGAGAAGAATGAAACTGGATCGCTATCTCTCACTATACATGAAAATTAATTCAAGATGGATTAAAGAGTTAAATGTAAGACCTGATACCAAAAACATTCTGGAAGAAAACTTAGAGAAAACTTCTAAATATTGGCCTAGGGAAAGAAAATATGATTAAGATCACAAAAGCAATTACAACAAAATGACAGATAAATAAATGAGACTTAATTAAACTAAAAAGTTTCTGCCCATCAAAAGAAATAATCAACTGAGTAAATGGATACCCTATAGAATTTTTTTTTAATATTGTCCCCACAGAATTTTTTTTTGATACCCTATAGAATAAGAGAAAATATTTGCAAAATATGCTACAAAAACTAACATGGAGAATGTACAAATAATTCTAACAAATTAGCAAGAAAAGAACAAATAACCCCATTAAAAGTGGGCAAAAGGCATGAACAGACATTTTCAAAAGAAGATATACAATTGTCCAAGAAACATAGGAAAAAAGTTATTAACATCACTAATTATCAGGGAAATGCAAACTGAAACCACAATGCTATACTACTTTACCCCTGTCAGAATTTAAAAGCCCCAAAATGATAGATGTTGGTGCCAGTGAAGTGAAAAGCAAACACATATACATTGTTGATGGAAATATAAATTAGTGCAATCCAATGGGAAACAATATAGATATTCCTCAAAGAACTAAAAGCAGTCCCACTATTTGATCCAGCCATCCCATTACCAGGTATCTACCCAAAGGAAAAGACGTCATCATATCAAAAGGACACTTGCACTCATGTTCATCATAGCATAATTCACAACTGCAAAGATATGGAATCAACCTAAGTGCCCATCAACTGATGAGCGGATAAAGAAAATGTGATACACACCACAGAATACCACTCAGCCATAAAAAAGAATGAAATCATGTCTTTCTCAGCCATTTAGATGGAACTGGAAACCATAATCATAAATGCAGTGTCTCGAGAATGGAAAAACAAATACTTCATGTTCTTACTTATAAGTGGGAGTTAAGCAATGAGTATAGATGGTCACACAGAATGATATAATGGACTTCGGAAATTCAGAAACAGATAGGGTGAAAGGGGGCTGAGGGATAAAAAATATCTGTCAAGTACAATGAATACTATTCTGGTGATGAATATACCAACAGCCCTGACCTCACCACTATACAATTCATCCATGATTCAAAAAATATGTTATCCCCTAAATCTATTGAAATAAAAAAAAATTATACTTTGTAGACATCCCAGCTCATTCCTAGATTCCATCCATCCTGCTGCTGCTCTCTGATCTCCCTTTTCTACTGCTGGAAAAACCCTAAAAGATCCCTTTTTCTACCATCTAGATTTATTCCTTTCTTTCATAAGCATATAATTGTTGTATGTAAATCAAGTTAGTGTTTTTCCTGCATTTTTCAATTCTCCTGTCCTGATAGTAAACAGCACATAACAGACTATTTAGCAAAGGGGGGTATAAAATTTGATCTTGTTACACTTGAATTAGCAAATATATTTTTGACGTTATGTTTGAAGGTGACACACTTCACCAGATGAGAACCCAATAATAAATTAAAATGTTCGAATTTTTAAGGAACTAAAAAGAGACCTGCCATTTTATCCTACAATTCCTCTACTAGGTATATATCCAGAAGACCAAAAATCACACTACAACAAAGATATTTGTACCAGAATGTTTATTGCAGCCCAATTCATAAT
>CAUYQV010084874.1:0-10220 GCA_963574575.1 Galagoides demidoff | reverse complement strand
CATCACAGCTCACAGCAACCTCCAACTCCTGGGCTCAAGCAAGTCTCCTACCTCACCCTCCCAAGTAGATGGGACCACAGGCGCCCACCACAATGCCTGGCCATTTTTTGGTTGCAGCCATCATTGTTGTTTGGCGGGCCCGGGCTGGGGATTCGAACCTGCCACCTTAGGTGTATGTGGCTGGCGCCTTAGCCAATTGAGCCACAAGTGCTGAGCCACTGAGACTAGTCTTGAGCTTAAACTCTTGGCTTCAAGCATTTCTCCCACCATTGCCTCTCAAAGTGCTGTCATTACAGGCATGAGTCATTGTCTCTGGCCTAAGTGTTTAATGTATATGATTTTTTTAATTTTCATAACCATGTGAAGTATATATTGCTTAGTTATTTTCTTTACAAATTAGGAAGGTGACTCATAAAGGTCACATAGCTGCTGTTCTGTTTAACCCTGGTCTTTTAAACACTGAATTAGTTCTTTTTTCTGTAAAATATGAATTGAACAATGTTCCTAACCTTTAGGGACCCTTTTTTAAATAAGGAAATAAAGTAATACATTAAACATTGCTTGCACTGCTTTTATTTGGTTTTAGGAATATGAAAGTACCACTTAACTAGGGAGCTAAGGAAGGTGTTAGAGAATAGTTTTGGTATTTGAGTAAGTATTGAATATAAGTTTTTTTCAATATGGTTTCATGCTGCTACTTTAAACTGTTTCTAACTTGGTATTTTCAGCATTGAAGAAATCAGCATGTGAGTATTTTTGTGAAAGCAAAAACAATGTGAAAAATACAGCTTAATAAACTTTTAGATAATAGTATGTTGAACACAATGTTATATTGTGGCTTTACGTTATTTATTAATTTGTTAATACTTTGCTGTTAGGAATTTAATAATCCTAAGTGTAATATGATTTCTTTATCACTACAGATGTCCTCCTCGCACTTTCTTACCAGCCCTCTGCAAAAATTTTCTTGATGAAAGTGCTCCAGACAATGTGTTAGAGGTGACAGCCCGTGCCATAACATACTACCTGGATGTATCTGCAGAGTGTACCCGAAGGATTGTTGGGGTAGATGGAGCTATAAAAGCACTTTGTAATCGTTTGGTTGTAGTTGAACTTAACAACAGAACTAGCAGAGACTTAGCTGAACAGTGTGTAAAGGTAAGTATCATTTATTGGCCCATTTAAACATCACTTAGAGAATAAAAAAATATCTTTATTAAAAAAATAAAATTCTTATCAACCTTGTTCAGAATGATTGAGAACAGGGGGAATTACAGCCTTTGTCGCACCAGTGGAACCCATAGGTCTTGGGAAAAGAAATCTTCAGAGGGAAATTGTAGGTGCTTGATAGGTTCTTTTATGTTGCTTCAGTGTGCTTCATTCTGTTCCTGGTAGCCACTGACATTTGGAGATATCCTGGTAGCCACTGACATTTGGAGATAGGTTATCCCTACTCTTACTCAAAATGTTTTGTATGATTGTAGTAATCATCATCACTACCACCACCATGAAAATTAACACTAACTTCCAGTGACAGGCATTATTTTAAGCACTTTGAATATGTAATTCAGTTAATTTTCTTTTATTTTTCTTTTCTTTTATTTATTTATTTATTTATTTTTGTGAGACAGAGCCTCCAGCTATCCCCCTGGGTAGAGTGCCATGGCATCACAGCTCATAGCAACCTCCAACGCCTGGGCTCAAGCAAGTTTCCTGCCTCCGCCTCCCAAGTAGCTGGGACCACAGGCGCCCGCCACAACGCTGGGCCATTTTTTGGTTGCAGCCATCATTGTTGTTTGGCGGGCCCGGGCTGGGGATTAGAACCCGCCACCTTGGGTGTATGTGGCTGGCGCCTTAGCTGCTTGAGCCGCAGGCGCCGAGCCAAGTCAGTTAATTTTCATGATAACTCTATATAAGGTAGTTTCATTTTACAGATGAAAACAATTCCAGTTATGCTGAGGTTAAATGCTCTTGGCAGAGCCAAGATTTGAAATTTAGGAATTTGAAGATTTAGGAAGTCTGATACCATGGCTTATGGACTTAACTGTTTTGCTATACTCCCTTTAGACTTTAAGCTGTCGTCTTTTATTCCTTGTGGGGCTAGTTATAAATTTTATGGAACTCTCAAACCAACACTATTATGTCAGTAATTTATTAGAATTATTGGTGAACACATTTAGATTTTACATGATTCTCTTTTATAATTCTTGCTTTATTATTTATTTATTCATTTATTTTTTTGGAGACAGAGCCTCAAGCTTTCCCCCTGGGTAGAGTGCTGTGGCATCTCAGCTCACAGCAACCTCCAACTCCTGGGCTCAAGCAAGTCTCCTGCCTCCGCCTCCCAAGTAGCTGGGACCACAGACGCCCGCCACAATGCCTGGCTATTTTTTGGTTGTAGCCATCATTGTTGTTTGGCAGGCGGGCCCGGGCTGGATTCGAACCCACCACCTTAGGTGTATGTGGCTGGCGCCTTAGCCACTTGAGCCACAGGCGCCAAGCCAGCTTTATTATTTTTATAATTTTTGCTGCTTTAGGATAGTTTACAAAGTTTTTTGTCTCAGGATCCTTTTCACAAGTTTTAAATGTTTGAGGATCCCCCAAAGAGCCTTTGTTTATGTAGTTTATATTTATTTACATTTATCATGTTAGATATTAAAACTGAGAAATTGGGGCTGGGCATGGTGGCTCACACCTGTAATCCTAGCACTCTGGGAGGTCAAGGCAGATAGATTACCTGAGCTCACAGATTCGAGACCAGCCCAAGCAAGAGCAAAACCCTATCTCTAAAAAATGGCCAGGTGTTGTGGGTGCCTATAGTCTCAGCTACTGGGGAGGCTGAGGCAAGAGAACCATTAGAGCCCAAGAGTTCGAGGTTGATGTGAGCTATGATACCACAGCACTCATACTGAGGGCAACAAAGTGAAACTCTTGTCTCAAAAAAATAGAAAAAAAACCCTGAGAAATTGAAAATATTTATTTATCTTAAAATCACAAAGATTTGGCACCTGTAGTTCCTAGCTACTTGGAAAGCTGAGGCAAGAGAATCACTTAAGCCCAAGAGTTTGAGTTTGCTGTGAGCTGTGACTCCACGGCACTCTACCCAGGGCAATAGCTTGAGACTCTTTCTCAAAAGAAAACAAAACAGGATACATATGAAATTTACTAGATGTAGAATATAAATGTCTTAACACAGTAACTAAGAAAATGCTGTGAAGACTATGTTAACCAGTTTGATGATAATATTTCAAATTGTATATAAAACCAGCACATTGTACCCCATGATTCATTAATGTACTCAGCTATGATTTAATAAAATAAATCTTTTAATAAAAAAAGAAAAAAAATCTTTGACTTGACTGAGCTTAGTGGCTTACACCTATTATCCTAGCACTGTGGGAGGGTGAGATGGAAAGATTGCTTGAGCTCAGGAGTTTAAGACCAGCATGATCCAAGAGTGAGACTTTACCTCTACAAAAATAAAAATTAGCGAGGCATGGCGGAACACATCTGTAGTCCCAGCTACTTGGCAGCTTGGGGGAGGATTGCTTCAGTCTAAAAGTTTGAGGTTGCATTAAGCTATGATGATATCACTACACTGTAGCTGGTGTGTCCGAGTGAGACTCTAAAAAAGAAAAAAAAAACTTTGGCTTAGTAGTAGACATCTGCACCCTCATAGCTTTTTCTGTATTCAGTCTACTATAATATTATACCTCATATTATGGAAAAACACTACTCTATATTCATGAGAGAATGAGAATGAAGAAGACAAATAGTGTTATACTATTGTTATGAAACAAATTTAACTTCAAAGCTTGTTGAAAATGTGTTAGGAACTTGGGATCCCTAGACTACCTTTGGGAACTTTCTGCCTCTGTGACTGTAGATTTATTTGTAATGTCTGTAGCCTCAGAGAAAGGTATTCATATCCATGTTCAAGGCCTTTTCCCCCCTTATTTTCTTGATCACATCACTTTATGTTTCTTCCAGGTATAGAATTTTTACTCCATTCCTTATACACTCTTTCTTTTTTTAAATGAGAAGAGTCTCACTATGTTACCCTTGGTAGAGCGCCAGAGCGCTGTGATGTCATAACCCACAGCAACCTCAAGCTCTTGGGCTTAAGCCATTCTCTTGCTGTTGCCTCCCAAGTAGCTGGGACTGCAGGTGCCTGCCACTACTGGCTATTTTTTTGTTGCAGTTGTCATTGATTTTTTTTAAGCAGACCTGGGCCACATTTGAACCCACTAGCCCCAGTGTATGTGGCTGGTGCTCTTAACCACTGAGCTATGAGCGCTGAGCCTATTCACACTTTTGTATATGGCTCCGTTTTCTTAGCTTGTGAATATGCTTGAGAACAGTTGAGCCAACTCCTTTTTTGTCATATTTGTTTTTGATTCTCCAGGGGTTTTTTTGTGTGTGTGTGCGAGTGTCGTTATACCCTTGGCAGGGTACTGTGGCATCATAGCTCACAGCAACCTTAAACTCTTGGACTTACGCAAGTCTCTTGCGTCAGCCTCCCAGGTAGCTAGGACTACAGGTGCCCACCACAAAGCCTGGCTATTTTTTTTTTCTCACTTTGTCACCCTTGGTAGAGTGCAATGACGTCACAGCTCACGGCAACCTGCAGCTCTTGGGTTTAGGCGATTCTCTTGCCTTCAGCCTCCTGAGCAGCTGGGACTACAGGCACCCACCACAATGCCCAGCTATTTTTTGTTGCAGTTTGGCTGGGGCTGGGTTTGAACCCTCCACCCTCGGTATATGGGGCCAGTGCCCCATTCAGTGAGCCACAGGTGCTGCCCTCCTGGTAATTTTTTGGTTGATGTTGTCATTGTTTGACAGGCCTGGCCTGGGCTTGAACCCACCACCTTTGGTGTATGTGGCTGGTGCCCTGGCTGCTGAGCTATGGGTGACAAGCATATTTCTCCATTTTTTTCATAATTTTCAAACCTTTGTTTGAGAGGATGGTACAGTTAATACCTTCTCTCCACTCAGATTTACCACTTACTTTATTTTTCTTTGTTTCTTTTTTTTTTTTTTTTTTTTTGTGTTTTTGGCTGGGTTGGTTTTTAACCCACCACCTCCGGCATATGGGGCCGGCACCTTACTCCTTTGAGCCATAGGCGCCACCCTTGTTTTTGTTTCTTAAGACAGAGTCAAAGTTGTCCTTGGTAGAGTGCTGTGCTGTCATAGCTCACAGCAACCTCGAACTCATGGGCTAAAGTGATTCTTTTGCCTCCACCTCCCAAGTAGCTGGGACTACAGGTGCCCGCCACAGTGCCCTGCTATTTTTGTTGTTGTTGTGGTGGTGGTGGTTGTCGTTGTTCAGCAGGCCTGTGCTGGGTTCAAACCCACCAGCCCTAGTGTATGTGGCTCGTGCCCTAACCACTGAGCTACATGTGCTGAGCCAGATTTGCCACTTTTCTTTATTTTCTCTTTCTCTCGACCCCTTCTACTCTTTTCTCCTTCTGTTCTTCCTCCCTCCCTCTCTTTTTTGCACTGAACCTTGAAATTAAGTTCCATTTTTCAGGGCACTTTCTCTCTAAATATTTTAGAATGTGTCTCCTGAGAGCAAGGATGTTATACCAAACCATAACACCATTATTTCTCTTAAGAAAATTAACAGTGATTCAGTAACAACACGGTATGCAGTTTATAGGTGGTCCCCAGTGTGTCTTTTGTGGCTTAAAAACTTCAGGATGCAGTTAGTCTATTGTGTTTAGTTTTTGTTCTTTTTTTTCTCATTTAATGTTGAATAGTCTTCCCCCTCTTTTTTGTTTCCCTGACACTGACCTTTTTTGTAGAGATTAGGTCAGTTACTGTATAAAATGTCTCACATTCTAGATTTGTTTAATTATTTGTTTATGATAATTTTAGTTTGAGGGGTTAATTTGCGAGATACTATATAAGTGATGTTTCATTATTGGTGACCTGCCATTTAAAACAAAACAAAGTTCCCTCTTTGGCTATGGATTTTGCTTTTGCTGTCTTCCTGTTTATAGCTAGGCTACTAGAAAAAGTAGCAAAAGGTTTATGCTTAGTCACTTTTTAGTCTGCTAAAAATCAGGTTTATGCTTGTATCACTCTTCCCTGAAACTGATGGGGAAAAGGTCTTCAATGACATCATAGTTGTGAAAGTTGGTAAACTTTATGCATCCCTTACTTGATCCTACAGGTTGTTGGACATTGTCAACCATTTCTTTCTTTTTGAAGTTTTATCCTTTAGATTTTGTCATATCTTACTCTCTCTTGAATTCGTTTTAGCTTTGCAGATTCTTCTTAATTTTTACTTAAATGAATAGTATTTTCTAAGGTCCTATTTTTACTTTCTTAAAACTGTGTATTTTGCCTAGATAAGCTCATTGTCACTTCAATGCCATTTATGTAAATTGTCCTCATTTTGTTATCTTTTTCACTGATGTCTCAGTGAGACCTGTTGGACTTTTTTTTTCTTTTTCTTTTTGAGACAGAGTCTTACTATGTCATCCTTAGTAGAGTACCCAAATTCTTGGGCTTAGGCGATTCTCTTGCCTCAGCCTCCCAAATAGCTGAGACTATAGGTGCCCGCCATAACACCCATCTGATTTTGTTGCAGTTGTCATTGTTGGCTAGCTGGCCCAGGCTGGGTTCAAACCTGCCAACTTTGGTGTATGGCACCAAGCCAGATTTGCCGCTTAAGAGAATGGTTTAAGCCGTTCTCTTGCCTCAGCCTCCCAAGTAGCTGGGACTACAGGCACCCACCATAACACCTGGCTATTATTTTGTTGTTGTTGTCATTTTGGTTTAGCAGTCCCAGGCCGGGTTCAAACCCGCCAGCCCTGGTTAATGTGGTCAGTGCCCTAACCACTGCTCTACTGGTGCAGAGCCTAAAGTTTAAATTTCTGGTATGCCTATAAGATGAATGAATCTTGTTAACTCTTTAGTTGTACCTACATATGAACATTAATTTAGAAAATAAAGTTGATTCTTGGTGTGGTGGCTCACACCTGTAATCTTTATACTGTGGGGGGGCCAAAATAGGTAGATCCCTTGAGCTTAGGCGTTCTAGATCAGTCTGAGGAAGAGCAAGACCCTATCTCAACTAAAAATAGAAATAAACTAGCCAGGTGTTGTGGTGGGCAACTGTAACCTGTACTCCCAGCTACTGGGGGGGCTGAGGCAAAAGGACTTCTTGGCCCTAGAGTTTGAGGTTGTTGTGAGTAATGACACCATGGCACTCTACCCAGGGAAACAGAGTGAGACTTTGTTTCAAAAAAAAGTTGATTCTTAATGGCTTTTTTTGGGGGGAGGGCAGAGTCTCACTATGTGCCCCTCAGTAGAGTGCTGTGATATCACAGCTTACAGCAACCTCAAACTCTTCTTGTCTCAGCCTCCCAAGTAGCTGGGACTACAGGTGCCCACCTCAACACTCACCTCTTTTCTGTTGTCATACTTGTCATCGATTTTAGCTGGTCCAGGCTGGGTTTAAACCTGCCAGCCTTTGTGTATGTGGCCGGCGCTCTACCCAGTGAGCTACGGTCCCTCCAGATTCTTAATGTTTTAATATTTATAGATTGTGAAGATGAAAAATTTATCCACCCTTTTTTTTTCTTTTAAATCTCTATAAGCTTGTAAGTTTTATTAAATTTCTTGTGGTTCCTTAACATGCCGTGCAGATTTCACTATCTAAACCTGTCTTTAGCCTAGGTGCCTGTGGCTCAAGTGGCTAAGGCGCCAGCCGTATACACCTACGGTGGTGGGTTCAAATCCAGCTTGGGCCCACCAAAACAACAATGACGGCTGCAACCAAAAAATAGCTGGGTGTTATGGTGGGCACCTGTGGTCCCAGCTACTTGGGAGGCAAAGGCAGGAGACTCGCTTGAGCCCAGGAGTTGGAGGTTGCTGTGAGCTGTGATGCCAGATCACTCTACCCAGGGGGAAAGCTTGAGGCGTGGTATTTGCTTGTGATACCAGCTACTCTGGAGGCTGAGGTAGGAGGATCACTTGAGCACAGGAGTTGGAAGCTACAGTGGGGTATTATCATGCCATTGCACTCCAGCCTGGGTGACAGTAAGACTCTGTCTCTTAAAATTCAGTAAATAAACCTTCACTGTCCAGTGTAGTAGCTATATGTATTTATTGTGCACATCAAATGTGGCTACTCCAAATTGAGATGTATAGTATATATAAAATACAATACATGAAAGAATGTAAAATACATCAGTAATTTTTTATATTGATTACATGTTTAAAATTTTTGGGATATATTTGGTTAAATAGAATATATCGTTGATACTAGTTTTGTTTCGGTTTTTTTGAGATAGAATCTCAAGTTGTTGCCCTGGGTAGAGTGTTGTGGTGTCATAGCCCACAGTAACCTCAAACTCTTGGGATTAAGCGATTCTCTTGCCTCAGCCTCAAAGTAGCTGGGACTACAGGCCCCTGCCATAGTGCCCAGCTATTTTTTTGTTGTAGTTATTGTTGTTTGGCAGGCCTGGGCTGGATTCGAACTTGCCAGCTCTGGTGTATGTGGCTAGCCGCTAAACTGTAGGTGCTGAGCCACTTTCCTTTTTTTTGTTTGTTTGTTTCTTTGTTTTTTTTTGTTGAGACAGAGTCTCAGTTTGTCACCCTCAGTAGAGTGCCTTGGAGTCATAGTTCACAGCAACCTCAAACTCTTGGACTCAAGCAATTCTCTTGCCTCAGCCTCCCTAGTAGCTGGGACTACGGCACCCACCACAACGGCCAGCTATTTTTTTTTTTTTATTTAGCAGGTCTGGGCTGGGTTCAAACCCACCAGCTCAGGAGCATGTAGCCGGTTCACTAACCATGGAGCTATAGGTGCCCAGCCCACTTGATTGTTTTTAATGTGTCTACTAGTAAATTTGGAGAGTGCCATTATGTTTTCAGTGATTCCAGAAAATTAGACTTACAATCTTTTGTTAATTTTGTTTTACCATTAATAGGTTTTAGAGCTGATATGCACTCGTGAGTCAGGAGCAGTCTTTGAGGCTGGTGGTTTGAATTGTGTGCTTACCTTCATTCGTGACAGTGGACATCTGGTTCATAAAGATACCTTGCACTCTGCCATGGCTGTGGTTTCAAGACTTTGTGGCAAAATGGAACCTCAAGATTCTTCTTTAGAAATTTGTGTAGAATCTCTGTCTAGTTTGTTAAAACATGAAGATCATCAGGTAAATAAATTGCTATTGTATACTTTTAGTTTCTAGAGTGTGATTTTTGTTTTATAGTATCCCCTATTTATAACTATGATACACTATAATTTAAATTTTCCATTTGAAGAAGTAAAGGTAATTCCATTTTCTTTTTCCTTTTTAAAAATCTATCCAAATTGTAATCTTCTCTTATAATAACACTTTTTAAATTATAAAAGTGATATGTGTTTATTAAAATTTAAGTATTATAGAAATATATAATTAGTTTTGCAGCTGCACTTTTCATGCAATGTAATTTTGTCTACTTAAGCTAAGTGTCATTAAAATAAAATAATATAGTATTTGTAATCTTATGTGTAACCTTTTCTTGAATTAGCATACTTTAGAAAGTAAAACTTGGTTTGGCGCCTGTGGCTCAATCGGCTAAGGCGCCAGCCACGTACACCTAAGGTGGCGGGTTCGAATTCCCAGCCTGGGCCCACCAAACAACAATGATGGCTGCAACCAAAAAATGGCCGGGCGTTGTGGCGGGCACCTGTGGTCCCAGCTACTTGGGAGGGGGAGGCAGGAGACTCGCTTAAGCCCAGGAGTTGGAGGTTGCTATGAGCTGTGATGCCATGGCACTCTACCCAGGGGGATAGCTTGAGGCTCCGTCTCAAAAAAAAAAAAAAAAAAAAAAGTGCAATGCTCTCCCATCTTCTTAACACTCTGCTTCCAGTCATCAAAATAAAACAGCAAAGAGAATACTGTTGAATGCATTTTAGTTTTTCCCCCTCCTGGGTGTTTTCCATTCTGTCTTTTGTTTAGTTGTACTTTCTCCCTCTTTTTCCTGGTTAGCCAGTAGTTCAGCAATTTTGTAGGTATTATCATCAGTAATACTCCTTATTTAAGTTTCAGCCAGTGTGCTAAGTACTTTATGGATCTGATTTTTTTTTTTTTTGAGACGGAGCCTCAAGCTATCCCCCTGGGTAGAGTGCCATGGCATCACAGCTCATAGCAACCTCCAACTCCTGGGCTCGAGCGAGTCTCCTGCCTCAGCCTCCCAAGTAGCTGGGACCACAGGCGCCC
>CAUYQV010084873.1:0-15569 GCA_963574575.1 Galagoides demidoff | reverse complement strand
TTGGTACAAATATCTTTGTTATAATGTGATTTTTGGTCTTTTGGATATATATCTAGTAGAGAAATTGTAGGATTGAATGGCAGGTCTATTAGATCCCTAGGTGATCTCCAAACATCTTTCCAAAAGGAACGTATTAGTTTGGATCCCCACCAGCAGTGTAGAACTGTTCCCTTTTCTCCATATCCATGCCAACATGTCTAGTTTGGGGATTTTGTGATGTGGGCTAATCTTACTGGAGTTAGATGATATCTCAAAGTAGTTTTAATTTGCATTTCTCTGATGATTAAGGATGGTGAGCATTTTTTCATATGTCTGTAGGCTGTGCACCTGTCTTCTTCAGAGAAGTTTCTCTTCAAGTCCCTTGCCCACCTTGAGATGGGATCACTTGTTCTTTTCTTGCTAATACATTTGAGTTATCTGTGGATTCTGGTTATTAAACTTTTGTCAGAGACATAACCTGCAAATATCTTCTCCCATGCTGAGGGCTGTCTGCTATCTTTACTTACTGTGTTCTTGGCTGTGCAGAAGCTTTTTAGTTTGATCAAATCCCAATAATGGATTTTTGGTGTTGCTTCAATTGACCAGGGGGTCTTCCTCATAAAAAATTCTCCCAGACCGATTTCTTCAAGTGTTTTCCCTGCACTTTCTTCTAGTATTTTTATACTTTCATGTCTTAAGTTTAAATGTTTAATCCAGTGAGACTCTATCTTAGTTAATGGTGAAAGGTGTGGGTCCCGTTTCAGTCTTCTACAGATCGCCAGCCTGTTCTCCCAGCACCATTTCTTAAATAGGGAGTCTGTTCCCCACTGAATGTCTTTAATTGGCTTATGGACAATCAAATGACAGTATGTAGCTGGGTTCATTTCTTGGTTCATTTATTCTGTTCCATACCATCTATCTCTGTTTTTGTGCTAGTACCATGCTGTTTTGATCACTATGAATTTACAGTATAGTCTGATGTCTGGTAGCATGACTCCTCCTGATTTGCTTTTATTTCTGAGTAATGTCTTCGCTATTCAAGTTTTTTTTTTTTTCTGATTCCCTATAAAACGAAGTATTTTTTTGAGGTCTTCAAAGTAGGACAGTGGTGCTTTAATAGGAATTGCATTAAAATTATATATTGCTTTGGACAGTATGGACATTTTAACAATGTTGATTCTTCCCAGCCATGAACATGGTATGTTTTTCCATTTGTTAACATTTTCAGCTATTTCTTTTCTTAGAGTTTCATAGTTTTCTTTATAGAGATCTTCCACATCCTTTGTTAGGTAAACTCCCAAATATTTCATCTTCTTTGGCACTACTGTGAACGTAATAGAGTCCTTGATTGTTTTTTCAGCTTGACGATTGTTGGTGTATATAAAGGCTACCAATTCGTGAGTGTTGATTTTGCAACCTAAGATGTAGCTGTATTCTTTGATCACTTCTAAGAGTTTTATAGTTGAACCCTTGGTGTTTTCCAGATATACAATCACGTCATCTGCAAAGAGTGAAAGTTTGATCTCTTCTGATCCTATATGGATACCCTTGATTGCCTTTTCTTTCATAATTGCGATGACTAAAACTTCAATTACAATGTAAAAAAGCAGTGAAGACAATGGGCAACCTTGCCTGGTTGCTGATCTGAGTGGAAATGATTTCAATTTAACTCCATTCAATACAATATCGGCTGTGGGTTTGCTGTAGATGGCTTCTATCAGTTTAAGAAATGTCCCTTCCATACCTATTTTCTTAAGTGTTCTATCACAAAAGGATGCTGGTTATTATCCAAAGCTTTTTCTGTATCAATTAAGAAAATCATGTGGTCTTTCTATTTTATGTGAATTGCATTTATAGATTTATGTATATTGACCCAGCCTTGAGACCCTGGGATAAAACCCACTTGGTCATGGTGCATAGCTTGTTTGATGTGTTGCTGGATTCTGTTCGCTAGGATCTCACTGAAAATTTTTCCATCAATATTCATTAGAGATATTGGTCTATAATTTTCTTTTCTTGTTCGGTCTTTTCCTGGTTTGGGGAACAAGATGATGTTTGCTTCATGGAATGTGTTGGAAGGGTAGTGTTCCTTCTTTTTCTATGGTTTGGAAAAGGTTAAGTAATATAGATAATTAGTTCCTCTTTAAAGGTTCAGTGGAATTCTGATATGAAGCCATCTGGTCCCAGACTATTCTTTTTGGGGAGATTCTGGATAGTTGATGCTATTTAAGAGCTTGATATAGACCTG
This sequence comes from Galagoides demidoff, assembly GCA_963574575.1. Lineage (NCBI taxonomy): Eukaryota > Metazoa > Chordata > Mammalia > Primates > Galagidae > Galagoides > Galagoides demidoff. Next base: position 13,342 of record CAUYQV010084873.1, on the reverse strand, counting down.
TTCAATATTTCCACTTCATTCTGGCTATGTCTAGGAGGGGGGGGCGTGCTTCCAAATATTTGTCTATTTCCTTCAGATTTTTGTATTTCTGAGAATAGAGTTTCTTGTAATATTTGTTAAGGATTTTTTGAATTTCTGAGGAGTCTGTTCTTATTTCGTCTTTGTCATTTCTGATTGATGAAATTAGAGATTTTACTCTTTTATTCCTAGTTAGGTTACCCAAAGGTTTATCTATTTTATTGACCTTTTCAAAAAACCAACTTCTTGATTTGCTGATCTGTTGTACAATCCTTTAGTTTTAATTTCATTTAATTCTGCTCTAATTTTGGTTATTTCTTCTCTTATGCTGCGTTTTGGATTGGAATGTTCTTCCTTTTCCAGTTACTTGAGATGTCCCATTAAGTTGTTAACTTCCTCTCTTTCCATTCTCTTGAGGAAGGTTTGCAATAGTATAAATTTCCCATTTAGGACTGCTTTTGCAATATCCCAGAGGTTCTCCTAATTCATGTCTTCATTATTGTTTTGTTCTAAAAATTTGGTAATTTGCTTCTTAACCTCATCTATGACCCAGCTATCACTCAGCATAAGATTAGTTTCCATGTCTTTGTATGAGTCTGCAGATTCCTGTTGATACTGAGTTCAAGTTTATTTTTTTTCCTTTTTTTTTGGGTGGAGGCAGTTTTTTTGGGAGGGCCAGGTTTGAACCCACCACCTCTGGTAAATAGGGCCAACACCCTACTTCTTTGAGCCACAGGTGCCACCTGAGTTCAACTTTTATTCCATGATGGTCAGAGAAGATACAAGGAATAATTTCTATTCTTTTAAATTTGGTGAGGTTAGACTTATGACCTAAGATGTGATCAATTTTGGAGAATGTTCCATGGGCTGAGGAGAACGTGTATTCAGTTTTGTTAGAATGAAATGTTCTGTAGATATCTATTAAATTCCAATCGTTGAATGGTTAAGTTTAAAATTTCTTTGCTCAGCTTCTTATTGGAGGATATAACCAACATTGCCAAAGAGTGTTAAAATCTTCAACTATTATGGTGCTGGAGGAAATCACATTGCTCATGTCAGAGTCTCTCTTAAAAATTGAGGTGCATTCTGGTTGGGTGCATAAATGTGAATACTTGACATCTCATGATGTTGAGGGCTACCCTTAACAAATATGAAGTGACTATCCTTATCTTTCCTTACTTTTGTTGGTTTAAAGCCTATTGTATCTGCAAATAAAATTGCAATACCTGCTTTTTTCTGATTGCCATTTGCCTGAATTACAGATGACCCTCCCTTCACCCTGAGTCTATATTTAGCTTTTAAGGGAAGATCAGATTCTTGCATGCAGCCGATATCTGGCCTCAGTTTTGGTATCCAGTCAGCCAACCTGTGCCTCTTTAGAGACAATTTAAACTATTCACATTAACGGAGAATATTGATAAACCTGGTAGTATTTTAGGTATCAAGTTTTTCAAAAGTCCAGCGGACATTTTTAATCCTTTCACCACTGTAGAGGTTGGATTTTGGTCAAAAGTTTCTGAGTTTACTTTGGTGGTAGAGGATTGTGCTGGTCATTATGGAGATAGGTCTGAGAATATCCTGCACAGCTGGTTTAGTTATGGCAAATTTCTTCAACAGGAGAATGTCCTTAAAGTAATTAATTTTTCCATCATAAATGAAACTCAATTTAGCTGGATACAGGATCCTGGGTTGAAAGTTATTTTGTTTTAGGAGGTTAAAGGTCAATGACCACCCTCTTCTAGCTTGAGAAGTTTCAGCAGAGAGATCTGCAATCATTCTAATATTCTTCTCCCTTGTAGGTTATGATTTTCTTATGTCTGGTTGCTTTCAGGATTTTCTAGCTCATATTAACTTTAGTGAAGTTAATTATGATGGGTCTGGGGGTTGTCTTATTTGGTTGAGCCATGCTGGGGTTATGAAACTGTCTGCTATCTGAATTTCAGGATGTGTTGCCATGTTTGGGAAGATTCAATTATCTCTTAGAGTAGAACATCTGGGCCCTTTGAAGCAACCTCATTGCCTTCTGGAATTCCTATAAGGCAAATATTAGTTTTCTTCGAATTGTCCAGGAGCTCTGAGAGAATGATCTGTTTTTGCCCTCCACTTCTCTTCCTCTTTGAGCATTTGGGAACATTCAAAAGCTTTGTCTTCAGTGTCAGAAATCCTTTCTTTTGCCTGCTCCATTCTGTTACTGAAAGATTCTACTGTATTTCTCAGTTATTTGAGGGCTGCAAGTTCTTGCTTCAATGTGTCAAAATCTTTTGTAATTTTTTTTTAATTCATTGAATTCTTGAGACAACTTTTGAAGTGCTCCTTGAATTTCCACTTCCAACTTTACCTCTATTCTATTAATCTTATTTGCAATCCAAATTCTGAATTCAATTTCTGACATCTTAGCCATTTGTTTATGAATGGGATCTTCTGGTGTGTCTGCCATATTGTTCCTTGGGAGAGTTGATCTACTCTGATTATTCATGTTGCCAGAGTTATTCCACTGATTCTGCCCAATGATTATTTTTCACCATTTGGCTAGATGAACAGATAAGGTGAAATTAGATAGAGGGCTCCTGAAATAGTGCTTAACCAGCCCTTTGCCCAAGAGCTGGAACTGGTTACTGCAGGTTTTCCCCTACTACTTTGCAAAGGTCCTGTACAGTACTATAGCCTGAGACACTGGAGACTTGCTTGGTGTGGTGGGGTTAAGTGGCTCTGTCTCATTTTCAGCTGGTCTCTGTCCAATGCTAGCAAATCAGTACTCTGGGTTGAAGTCTCAATTGTGGAGAAATACAAGCAACTAAGATACTCCCCCTGCCTCCATGGGCAACAACTGGAAAAGGAAAATCAAACCTTCCCACAACACCACAACCAGGGTACCACCTTGGATGGTCCTTGGACTTCGGTTTAAGAGTTCCAAATCAATTGTCCCAGTCAGCACCCAGTCTCAAGTGAAAGAATTCAAAAGGTCTCCAGCAACTAGATAGCAGGTGTCTGTTGGCAGCACGAGTTTGACAAGCTCTGGTGCTCCATCAAGTCAGAAGGGCCCACCCAGCAAATCAATTAGTCTGGGAAGGTTGATGTCTCCTTCTCCACCTTGCACCTCTGTCATGTCCATTCAGTGGTAACCCCACAGGGCTGTGACCCAGTTCCCTCCAATGAGCAGATGCACCAGGGGTTTGCACCTGCCTGAGTCACTGGGAGATCTATGTCCCCTCGGCCAGGCCATCGTACTCTGCCACCAAGCAGCAGGGTGAGCTGAAGCCTGACTACCTTGGGTGCTTAATGGAGACCAGGGAGTTTCACTCAGTACCAGCCCCGCCCCAATTGACGTTGTGCCATTTATATTCTCACAGAATTTGCGTTTCTGTCCCAGCTATATTCCTCTGCAGTCCAGGCGCTGTTTGAGTTCACAGAAACTGGGAACTCTGTGCCACTGCTACTGCACCAATTCTCACGGAGCTGGCATCTGTATCTGCTGCACTCTGTATTGGGGTGGGTGTGGTTAGAGATCACAAACAGCTCTCAGTTCCTGCCCTTCCCTGGGCTGATGCTCCTGCCACACCTGCTTTTGTCCCAGCTATGCTCCCTTGGGGACCGTGCATGTTGGGCTCACAAAAGCAGCAATTCTGACTCAGCCCCACCCTGGGAATATGCAGCCTCTGCCTATATTCTGATTTTATTCTCCATCCCCACCACACCCCACCCAGGCAGGTACCACTTCAGGCATACCCTTTGCTCACTGGGTCTGCGTTTCCATCCCAGATCTGTTCTGCCCTGGCTGCCACCACAGCAAAGGCTCAGCTCCCTCTGCTTACTAAGAGAGACAGGAAGTGTTTCTCCAAAGCATTACCAGAGGTGTGAGCCCTGCTGTTCCCACCGCTGCTGCACTTTGCCACAGAGAATGTCTCTCCCTCTCCCATATGGTAAAATTCTTTGGAGGCTGTCAAGAACACCTCTTCCCAGCTTTGAAGTCGCCTACTTCTCTATGTGGGCTGTCCACACACACAAACACAGAGCCCTCACTTATTTTTAAGATGAAAATTTACACGTGTTTGTAATTTGTGTCTATTTACTGTAGCTACATATTACATATACAGTTGAGTGTTTTACTTTATTTTTTATGTTATTAACAGCCTCTCATCTTGAACTCTCTATAGTAATTCCTGGGAAATAGTGCTGATGAATGTCCTTAGGTTTTGCTTGTATGGGAAAGTTTTCATTTTTCCCTTTTTTCTGAATTAGTTTTCCCAAGTCAAGTATTCTTGATTAACAATCCACCTACCCACCAGCCCCAGTTTTTTGAATATATCTCTGTCCCATAACTTGCAGGGTTGTAAGAAACCTGAAAACCAGGATGAGGCATCCTTGAACAGATTTTCGATTTTTAATATTACTGTGATTATGATGTGGTCATGGCAAACTTTTCTAGATCAGTGACCACTGAGCTTCCTGCACCTGGCCAATGTCATCTCTCACCAAGATTGACGGATTTTTCAGCTACTATTTCTGTCGTTGTTTTCTCTGTCTTTTTTTCTTATCCTTTGACAATTATTATTCAAAGGTTTGCTTAATAGTGTCTGATAATTCTCATAGGCCTTTCTTCACTTATTTTCATTTTCTTTTTGCTCCTCTGGATACTTTCAAATGTCATGTCTCTAAACTTGCTGATTTTTTTCTTCTATTTGATTAATTCTGTGTTGAAGCTATTGAGTATTTTCATTCTGTTATATTCTTTATCTCTAGGATCCTTTGGGTTTTTTTGTTTCTATTAAGAAACTTACCATTTACTCAAATTATTTTGCAAATTTCATTTAATTTCCTATCCATGCTTTCTTTGTTTTTGGCCAGGGCTGGGTTTGAACCTGCCACCTCCGGCATATGGGGCTTGCGCCCTACTCCTTTGAGCCACAGGCACCACCCATCCATGCTTTCTTGTAGTCCCCTGAACTACTTTAATAGAATTATCCTGAATTCTTTGTCAATTATTTCCTAGATCTCCATTTTTTCTGTGTCAACTTCTTAAACTTCATTAGTTTTTGGTGGTGGTGATGGTTTTTCATAGTCTGTGTCCTCATGTTGATGCCTCTGAACCTGAGAGGATGGCCCCCCTCCTCTGGCCTTTGCAGGTGTTTTTCATAGTTATAGACCTTTACTGTTTAGTCTTGCCTGAGACTCTGGGTGGGTGGATGACCTTGTTTCTTACTGGGCAGGCAGACCTTGTTTCTTACTGTGCTCTGAAGTTGAATGGCATTGCTGGATGTGCTCTCTAGTCCAGCAAGACTGCTAAATTGGACTGTGCCAACAGAGGGGGCGACTGGCTGGGCTCTGCAATCATGTTTGGTCAGGCAGACCTGCAGGTTGTCTTCCCTAGGTGAGTGGTGCCGTTTTGAATCTGTAGTTAGGCATAGCCCTGCAATGAGTTCCAAAGCTGGGGAGATCTCTCGGGTTGCTGCTTGGCCATACAGGATGAGCAGAGACAGAGCCTAGGCCACACAGATGTGTATGAGTGGGGCTTGCCTCCTACTCTGTGGTCCATGTAAGCAGAGCTCTGAGAATTGGTCAAGTCAGTGCCCTGCAGCTAGGTCTGGGTGGGGCCAGACGTTCCTTCCATGCAGAAGGCTGACCTGAAACTGCCTGCTGACTTGAGGAGAATTAATGAGAGAAACAGAGTCTGAGTGGACGGCCCTCCTGTCCTGCAGCTGCTTCCCTTCAGTCTGGGGGAAACTTACAGAAATCACCAAGGTTTACTTAGATCACTTCTCTCTCTCCATCACTAGGCTTCCATGTGTCCAGGTGCCCCACCCCCTGCAGCAGATAATTGCCCTGACCTGGAGAACACTTGACAAGAACACTTGAGTTGTATGGAGAAGCCTGCTAAAAATCCAAGCTTGGAAGAGTCACGGCCTCTGTTTCTGACAGTATGATGCTGTTGGCTAGTCCCTCTGGCTTGGCAAGTCCATTGGCCAAGTTGCAGGGCAACCACCCAGATCTGTGCACTGTTCACAGTAACCCCCCGGCCCCCAATTCACTGTACCTAACTGACCCAGCAGAACTAGCCAGGTGATTTTATTCCTAATGTTTATTCCAAGCATTCACTATACAATAAAATATGAGGTTCATGCAAAGGGTCTTAGGATGATAGGGAAGCTCAGTGTCTGTCTCCAACTCACTTTTCCCAGTGTAGAAAGCAACTATAAGAGGATTCTCCATGTGTGCTGGGGTGCTAGCTTAGGAGAGGCACGGCATGATAAAAAGGTCAAAGAGAATATAGTTCCTCGGACATAGTTCAACTGTGGCTTTTCTCAGTTCTGTGGTCCCAAGGGACGTCCCAGTCTCATTCTCCAGTTAAGGACTATGCAGAAGGTATTCTCCCCTATAGACGGTTGCTGTTGGATTTCTGTGAAGGGACTAAGCCACCAGAATCCAGAGAAATGGTCACACTTTCTTAAAATCATATATGTTGATTATACTTGATAGGCAGTGAAATGCAGCACTATTTGTAACGATAATGTCTTTTAACAGTTGTCAAGACTGATTTAACAGAAGGCTACAATAATTCCTAACTCCCAAATAGATTGTATTTTTATATAAAACTTCAGGTTCCCATGAATAGGCATTACTATTTTCTTCCATAAAACCACCACAGTCATTAAATGTTGACTCATTAATTCTAATATTTCTATTTCTAACATTATAATCAGTATTGATGCAAAGATAACTTTACTGTACAGTATATATTTCAGAGAAATGTTTTACTTCTAGAAAATATATTTTTAAATAGCTTTTCCCAGATTTTTCCTACTGCTAAATCAGAAAATAGGTGTGATTTATCTAGTAATAACTGATGTGGATAACTGTGAAATTGTCAGGAAATAATATATCTCCAACTCATTGCATTAACCCTGGCATTTAGATGGACAGTGCAAATAAAATCTGTCACCAAAAGTAGTAAACTTTTTAAACACTTAAAAAGTTTTGCAACCTATATATTTTAAGGAAATAAACATTTGCTGTTAGTTTAATAAAAGCTGCTTATGGCCTCTGAGTCCATAATTGTTTTAGATATAAAATGCCTAAATGTGGTATGATTATTTCAGCTGAAAGTATACACTAGCATAATGTAGTTTAATATAGTTTCATACAGTCTTTATCTTTTTCTATTTATTCATAGAAGTGCCAAGACCAAGATTTTCTATTGGTATTCTCACTAAATCTTTTCTCAATTTAAAATGAATTCATCCCCAAAAAGACTCTCTATAGAAATTACTCCTGTTAAAGCTTTTGAGATTTAGTTTGAAGAGTCTAGGTACTTGAGTCTTGATATAAGCAGACCTCAACCTTGGCTGTGCTAGAATTATACAGGGGAACATTTAAGAAATGCTGATGCTTGGGCATCAGAAGTTTAGTTTCTAGAAAAATTAAGTAAGAATCTCTGAAGTTAGGACCAGAGCCTGAGCATTTTTCCAAGCTCTGCAGGTGATTCCAAGCCACATTTGAAGACCTTCACCACAGGCTAATTTGTAACTTGGCATGATGCATCTCACAAAGTTCTTTAACATTTCACCATCCACCACAGACATTATAAAGAAGGCAGGCTGCTGAACGGTGAAGTTGTGCTCATGGACTCTACTGTGAATAGTTTAGAACAAACATTTGTATGTTGGGGATGAAATGAGCCAGAGATATCCTCAGCAATGTTATATTAGAAAAGATTACATGGGCTCAGCGCCTGTGGCTCAAGTGGCTAAGGCACCAGCCACATACACCTAAGGTGGCAAGTTCAAATCCAGCCCGGGCCCGCCAAACAACAATGATGGCTGCAACCAAAAAATAGCCAGGCATTGTGGCAGGTGCCTGTGGTCCCAGCTACTTGGGAGGCTGAGGCAGGAGACTCGCTTGAGCCCAGGAGTTGGAGGCTGTTGTGAGCTGTGACGCCACAGCACTCTACCCAAGGGGACAGCTTGAGGCTCTGTCTCCAACAAAAAAAAGAGAGCGAGAAAAGAAAAAAGAAAAGATTGTATGAGCAAATTTTCTCAAAAAGTATTCTCCTTCATACATAATACAGTTTTGCATTAATTTTCATTTTCTCTAACAATGACAACTATAAGAATGAAAACTATCCCAAAACTTCCCAAGAGTATCAAATCACTAAATAAAGTGTCCACGTAGATGTGTCAGTGAGTATTAGTAGTTTTAGCCAACCTGGGAGTTCATAAAACATTGGAAATCCATTAGTCAAGGCTGCAAGTTTATTAAGATATGCTAATGTTTCCATATAGTAAAAGATTTGCCCCCCAAAAGAAGGAATATTTGTAAGTGCTTCACTATAAATTACAAGATAATAAAAAGCCCTAATTAGTAAGCATATTTACAAAGTTCCATTAGTATTACCTAAAGTAGTTGGCTTTGCATTAGCTAATTATTATTATTATTACAGGATGAGACAAAAAAGAATACACTGACTTTTGCTTTTAAAATTTTTTTAAAGGGTCTCACTATGTTGTCCAGTCTGGTCCCAAACTCCTAATCCTCACACCTCAGCCTCCCAAAGAGCTGGGGTTTCAGGTATGAGCCACCACTCTTGGCCAGATGTTTGTGTTTTTTAAGGACTTGTCAGATAATCAAAGTTAAGTGCAGAAATACTCACTTTTTTTTTTTTTTTTTAACCTCAGAGATCATGGTGCGAAATTTCCTAAACAATTCTTTGTCAATTTCAGTAACACAAAGTTGTTTATGCAGAATCATCCACGTGGGACAAAAACACAGAAATGTCACACTCTCCCTGACAAGCCCCTCCTACCTGTCCAAGAGACCTCACATGTGACAAAAACTGGTAACCCACAACAGAAGTGACTAAAACTGATATTACGGAGGATCATGGGGGTTGTTTAGTGTAAGTCTGGTTTGCTGCTCCTTGTAAGAGTTTGGGCTATATTACATTTATGCAATCTGCATATAAATTAGTAAACAGGTATAATGAAAAGCTACGCAAAGCAATCGTTCGGGAGGACCCAGCAATCTGAGAGCACCCTGACCCGTGGGAAAGTCTTCGATGCTGTAGTAGCATTAATAGCAGGATTCAGGGAGTAACCGCTGCTTAAAAAGAGATTTTAAATACAGACGAGCTAGGACTAGGTTTTTCTTATAGTTAAGTTCAAGAAAACGTTGTTTTTAAACCAAATTCCTGCCTCTACAAATTGCTCTGAGCCTTCAGAGATTTAGAACTGCTCTTTACAACTGAATCCAACTCAGGCAGATATTAAGTGCTAGAAAATGATACAATATTTTAGGAGCTAAAAGAATAACTGAGTATATGTGAAGGGACAGGTCGTTAAATGTGGATATTCAAAAAGCACTATGAAAGTAATTCATAAAACAGAACGTAAAAGCAAGAAGGCTACCTAGATTTAAGATGCCATCACAACACCATTCACCAAACTAAATGTGGAAGTAGGCGAGGAATGAGAGGGAAAAAACCACCAGAAAATGCCAGAGGCATAGCAGGATTGATTTCCCATCACAGTGAAGACGCAAGGGCCAGTGGGGTGAGGATGTCCCACACCTCGGCTACAAGACGCTCAAGGTGCATACCATATAACAATTCTTCATGTGGCCCTTAAGAGACCCTCAGGGAAGGTGATACAGCAATGTTAACCTTTCTAATATTTTTGGTCAGATTCCCCTTTTCAAAAGAGTTATTCTCTTTTTTATGCAAGAAAAACATTTGTACTCAGTACATGCACGGGGATGTCTGATACAGACATGGTCCCCCTGTAGCCCACAGGGCTATGAAGATGACCACCAAAACACCTCTCTGCTTCCGTGAACCAGGGATGTGAACGCCAAGATGAGAAAATGCAGCCTTGCCAGGAAACAGGTGAATTTTTATGAGGGCAAGAAGTGAGAAGATTTCAAAAAGGGGCAGGAGGAAGGGAGCTTCAGTACCGAGAGGAATCTGCCCACAGGGAGAAGGATACACAGAAATGTGATCACAGAACAAAGATCTGAGGCACAGCGATGGCCTCGTGAGAAGTCGAAGTTCTGGCAAGGGAATCAGAAAGAGAAGGCTTTCTGCCAGGAGTGGAGTAGCAGGGAAGGAGTCAGCAGGGAGATGTTAGTGTGTTGGGAGACAGGCACACGGACGCTTTAAGAATCATTTTGGAAGTTATTTGTTCAGCAATGGAGAAAAATGAAATTTGGAAAAGGGAGAGACATTAGAGTTGAGCATTCCGAAGATTAATTTGGCAACTAAGGGTGGAATGAATTGCTGGGGAGAGGCACCCAGGACAGATGTCCACTTGAATGCAGTCTTTCAGGCAAGAGAAAACCAGGGCTAAACGGTGGCAAAAGGAATGAAAAGAGGCAGGAACAATAAATTAGATTTTGCATATTTCTAAACACATAATTGGTCATAAGAGGTTACCAAAGAGTGTTTAAGTATCGCCAAACCTACATTAACTCCATTCCTGCCGACAGTGGGTTAAAAGAGTCAAAGGGAGGGTGTGCTCCTCATCACTCTGCCCCGCACCCCACCAAATACGACATTCACACCACACAGTCACCCACACCCTCAGCACCTTACACATTCACGCCAACGCAGGAAAACACTAGGAAGCTCATCTCTGGCTCTAACCCTCAACATGGGGCGCGACGGAGTCAGTCACAGAGCACCAAACAATACCACTCCCCTGCTGTCTTCTAGGAAAGGTCCTCCAGCACAGGTACCACGTGGGCTGCAGAGTAGAGAAATTAGGGATCAACCTCTCCCAAGAAAAAGGAGCAGCTTGTTAATATACGTTAGCATCATAACTGAAGACTGTTCTACCTCCTCCATTACAGCTACCGGACGGAGTCCTCAATCTTTCTTGATTATACAGGGCCCACTCTACAGATTCCATTTTCTGTTCTGGTTCAAATTTGCTCCCGCTAATTAGAAGCCGGGATAGCAAGTGCAGCCTGAGCCTGCCTCTACCCGATGTCTTTCTAAAGCAAAGCAAGGTCATCTCACATCTGCTCATCATCACAGCATTATAACCACGCTGGAGGTTTCTGGGATGCAGGTGGAAGGGAAAAGTCACTGTTGTCCCTAGAGGTTTACTGTGGTAGCAGACCTGGTTATTAACTGGCCACAGGGAACTCATTCCTCTACCATTTACTTCTGGAATCTGTGTTCATTAATCACCACTGTGACCTACCACATAAATACAATGCTGACAAGTTTTCTCTCTATTGCTAAGGGTCAGTCAGCTTGGGAGCAATTTGAATTTATATTTTTATACTCTCTGAATATGGTGCGAGTTCATCACTACATCTCACAAGCAGCTGGTGCTTACTCACGTTACCTGTCCCCACTGTAAATACAAACACACCAAGTTACAGGAGGACCCCTGAGTGAAGCCCCAGATCCTCCTTGTATTTTACCTTCCTCTCTCAGAAACACTCGGGGAATGAAGCTTTAACTCAACCCTGTAAGCCTCGACACTATTTACAAAATGGCTGAGTCCACAGGCCTAGAGTCCACATAAAGCCATTAGGATTCAGGGTTCACTCCCGGCATCCTGGGCATCTCCGTAGGTGAGAGGGATTCTGCTCCAGCTCTTAGACTTCTGGGCTGGGGATCACAGCAGGGAGTCTGAGTCCGGGCCAGGGCAGAAATTGGATTTCTCCAAGGCTGTAAATCCTTGGTCTTTCTTAGTGTGGATAATCACTCACTGACGGTAACAATACCTGGCACCCACCATACTAAGCAAAATTTAACATTTCATGGATTATTTTTAAAATGTATTGGGTACCAGGAGCAGAGAGGTGGGGGAGCTAGAGGTACATGTGCCAAAGGGTATCAAGGTTTATAAAAGCAAACACGGGATGAGCAAGCTGGAGACCTCACGGGCAGCGTGAGGACGGCAGATGCCGACACAGTATCGTATGTGGGAATCTGCTGAGAGTGGACTTTGGGTGCTGTCAGCGCACAAATAATGTAACCGAGGAAATGGAGAAGTTAATTTGCTGGACTGCAGTAAATCATTTCACTATGTACATTTACACCAATACATGTTATAACTTAAATACATACAATTTTTACTTATTATTAATAATAATGAATAAATTCAGATGCCCCCCCCAAAAAAATATATCTGCTTCTCAAGGATCATAAACATGTGAAATTATATCCCCTAAATTCGAAAATCCACTGAAATAACAAAGAACTATGTTTTTAATAAGAATAATCTGCTATTTTTTACACCAAAAAAGTCAGTTTTTCTTGCTAAACGGAATGCAGATGGGTCAGACTGAGGAAAGTTCATCCCAGTGAGGACATTGTAAGCGTGAAGGAAGTGCAGGCCTGGCAGGCTGTGGACGTGATCCTAGGTAATGTTTTGCTAGGGTCATTAGGTAACAGAGGACGGCACAGGGCAAGTGGCCAGGGGCACATGGGTACATGGGGGGGAGGGGTGCAGCAGTAGCAGGCGGCTTTCTGAGCAGGTGCAGGTCATCAGCATCACTATGAAGCCAGCTTTCCACAGGCATGAGGGCTGGGGCATAGTCCCGCTGGCTGCTCATTGGAAGAACCAGACCCAGCATAGAGGAAGGGGGACACTAACTCCAGAAACTGGAAAGAGTTGGAACAGCCCTGGGTACTCCCTTTGGTTCTGGTCACCCCAGGCCAAGCTGTGACTCTGAACTTTCCCCTTCTCCCCTCATTAAAGACTGAGCAACATGAACAGCATTCAACATCATCTCCGAAAGAACACACCGTCATTGCCCGTCTTTGAAAAGCAAAGGTGTCCCCCTACTAAGTTAACCAGACATCCCGCTTTTGGTGGGACAGTCCTGATTTTTAACAAGTTGTCCCGCATCCCATGGTGTTTTTAAAAAATCCCAATTTTTGGAAAGACTGCATGACAAGCTAGGGAACGGCAGGAGAACAGGAAGGGAATATACGGTTTTTGGCTGCCAGGTGGCTATTTCGCCAGGATATGAGTTTTATATTATTTTTGTTAATTTTATAATGTTAAACTTTAATAATAACAAATAATTGTTGAGAACTGATTATCGACAACTGCTTATCAAAGTTTGCATTGTTGATCAGTTGTTAGAATTCGACCACCATTGTTTGGATTTAATGAACAATAGCATTTTTTGGCATGGGCAACAACGAAAACATTTTGTAACTGTCTGTCTCTCAGATGATACACATCTTACTGTGTGCTAGTGCTACTTAAACAAGCAATGCCAACAAATCAGCTATTCAGATAATTTAGGTAAGTAATTTATTTATTTCATGAATTTAGCAGACAGTACTCATATTATTTATATTTTATAGTGG
>CAUYQV010084872.1:0-22896 GCA_963574575.1 Galagoides demidoff | reverse complement strand
GTTTAAGATATGTACTTGTCTGTTTTTGGCATATAATGTGTAGTGATATTTGATAATTAATTCTGATTCTTAATATTTTGTTGGTCCTTATCCTAGTTTAATTTTTTATGTGGTATTTGTAATGTATATCCTTAATACAATATATGTTAATATTTTAATAGGAGCTTATTTAATTTGGTTAATTTGTGTGGGAAGAAAGGGGTAAAATGACTTTAAAATTATCTCAGAGCTGTATCAATATATACTCTGTAGCTGTATTATCAAAAAAACTCTGCCTTTTAAAATTTTTTATTTATTTTTTATTTTTTTGTTGTTGCAGTTTGGCTAGGGCTGGGTTTGAACTCACCACCCTTGGTATATGGGACTGACATCCTACTCACTGAGCTACAGGGACCACCCTAATCCAAAGATGTTAGAAATGGAAGAATTAAGGCAATCTATAGAAATAAATGCCTCCAGAATAGAATCTCCTAAAGTGACTGTTAAAAATGACTAAGGGCAAATGTTGTCATGTGTTAAATAAAGGTATAGAGCAGTTGTTTTACTGTGCTCAAGGATGTATACATATATTCCAGGAAAAATAGTACATGTATCATTTTGTTGTTGTTGTTACTAGAAGACTTCTAAAAGCTTCAACACATGTGTATATTCCTTAATAATTAAACTGTTAAAAGACAGTTTGGTTATTTACTATCAAAAAAGAGTGACTTACTGGGAGTGTTGTTAGATGGCTACATTGAAATGAGCCAGCAGAGAAGACTGTATGGTGAGGGCGTGTGGGCTTAGGTGGGCTTTCATCATCTTCTCTTTGTGTTTGTTTTCCACTTTTCCTGTAATAAACACTAAGGATTATAAAAAAGAATGATTGATACCCCTAGAATTAACAAATACTTAAAAAATTAGCATCATAAAATTATTATGAGACTTAACTATGTCTTTAAAGTAACAATAAAACAATTGTGATGGAAGAAAATTAGCCACTCAGTACTCATGAGGATGCACTTAGATGGTCATATTCAGGAACTGCAGAGGGAAGGCCAAACTGATGTGAAAATTTTGAAAATAATTGAGCCATATTTAAGCTCCCTGATCTAGTAATTATACATCTGGAAACGAATCTTAATTCATTTAGAGACAAAGGTTTATATACAAAGATCACTCATTGCATTGAATTATAAGATGGCAAAATTGCAAAATTATCTCACAGTTGGGACGAGTTAAATGAATCCTAGCACATTTTTATGATGACATGCAAATCAGCCACTAAAATCATACATATATTAATAATTATTGATTAAATGCATAAAATAATAAGCTGTTATTAAATATTTTTAATGTTCCAGGCACTGAATAAACATTTTACATTGGTTATCTCGAATAAGCTTGTCAAGAAATCTAGAATACGATTGTAATAATTATAACAGTTGTTTATTACACATATTTTATAGATGAGGAAGTAGGCACAGTGGTGTTAAGTAACATGCAGCTAGGTAACAGAGATGGAATCAGGATTTAAACTCAGCTATTGTGTTTGCAGCACCTGGACTCAACCACTCTACCATTTTGCTTCTCTCTGTTTCTCTCTCTCTTAAGTATAAAGGCTAATAATTATTAAAACCAGGTCCTGTGCCTGAACAGTAGCAAATTCAAAGACAGGTCCTATAACCTGGTGCTTATGATGTATTTCAAAATCTCAGATGAAGGGAAATCTGGTGGGTGAATTTAGGAACCAAAATACATGGTATGGAAGATGGACTGGACAGGAGAACAGAATTCCCACAGGTAGCCTGAAATTTTAAGTGAATTTTAACAAAATGCATGCAATTCAGAAATTTAAATAACTAGAGCCATTTAGGTTATCAGGCAAGATGTAAAAAGAAGCATAAGGGAGATATTTGGGTCGGAAGTAAAAAGATTTTCTTGTAGAGATATCGTATTAAGAATTTCTGTACTGAGGGAGAGGTTCTTTCAAATTCTAGGAGTCTACTAAAATGCCAGGATTCTTGAGAATTTTCTGTTTAATAGTAAACATTAAAAGCAAAGAGTGTTTGTATAGCACTTGGCATTATAAATATTTACCTTTAAAGATAAAATGTATTATAATGTTGGAAGCGTATGTATAAGTATTAGTATGTAAAATAAATAAATCAAATAATTATAAATAAATACTGAAGTAAATAATATTATCTTTAATAATAAGTGGCATCCCTCACATAGGTCAGCAAACTCTGTAACCTAATCTGACTTCTTTTTGTGTGGTCTGTATGGACAGTGTGCTAAGAATGATTTTTATGTTTTTAAAATTTCAGATTAATATAAGGGTACATATGATTAGTTTACATTGTTTGCATTTGTTAGGTAAAGTCCAAGTTACAGTTGAGTCCTTCACCTAATAAGTGTGCCATATACCCGTTTGTACCAAATAGCTGAGTACTTACCACAACCCCTCCCCTCTCTTTGAATAAAATGTGTTTTTCTTTTGAGTGGGCATGTAGTTATTCATCTACTAGTTTCGTATTAATATTCAGTATATTGGATGCTTGCTTTTCTCATATTTTAAGAGATTGCTAAAATAAAACAAAGCAAAACACAAAACAAAGACTGTATGTGCTCTGAGATGCCTAAAATATTTACCATATGTCCATTCCAGGAAGCATTTGCTGACCCCTGCCTTACATTTAAAAAAAATGATATCACATAACAACTTGAAATATTTTTCCTCTAGAAGAGAAAACATTTTGTTTTCCAAATTTCCTTGTCCACGTAATACCCAACAGAATTGTAAAATAACAGTTTGGACACTAGAGGGAGACATTCAATTTTCCTTTTCTAATTTTCACACAGATTGTTCAAAGGTATTAAACTTGAGATAACTCTGGATTTATTTGATATTATTTTTGCCAAGGCAAAATAAAACCGGAAGAAGGTACTGGTAATTATAATTTTTCTTAAGTTTTCCTTTTAGAGTTTCATAACTGTTGTTTTTTTTTTTTAACTTGCCTGATAGGATTCATTGTACCAGATCTCGCTAGTCCTCCCACACCCACTTGTCTGCCCGGCTCTCTCACTCCGGCTCTGTCTGGGGTGGGCTGCTCTTGCTGCAGGTGCCACCTGCTTTTTTTCATCTTCTGCCCACGCAGCACTCCTTGGCCTCTGTCCTGAGAGCTCCCCAGACATTACCAGGTGTGTGTACCCAGAATGTGAGGGGTTCATGTTCTAACAGGTGGCCCTCTGACTGCCGGGAGGGGGAAGTGGTAGATAAATGATTCCCACTTTGTCTCCTTTGAGGGACAGTCCCAGCCAGCTGTTTGCACAGCTTTCACAGTCCGATTTCCACACTGGTCGCTAGGCATCTTTGTTTTGGCTCTCCCATCCTCCCTGTTTCACTGACTTCGTCCCTGACTTCTGCTGGATGGGATTGTGCTGCAAATAAATAGTAAGTCCTAAGCTCTCTATGTTAGCCCTAGGTATTTGAGCAACCCAGGCTAGCAGAGGTTATGAAAAAAAGGAATCAGCTTTATTGCTCTGAAATCAATGTGGTTGCTTAGATTTTAAGGGTGAGATATATCTTATTTCTTCCTTCCATATTCCAGGAAGAGTCCACTGTGCTTAAAATGTATTGTGCACTCTAATTATAACCACTTAAATCAAGAAATAAGGAAGTAAGTGAACCTAAGTATAACCGAAATGAATGCCACTTTTCCCCTGGGAATGCCTTTTCTGTGTTTCTCACATGCTTCCAGAAGGACTATCTGTGATTATAAAACATGATGCTGCTCCCTGGCAGAAGGAATTTGTGAACTAAAATAAAATCCTAATCTCCAGCCGACTGAATGGGTACTTCTCCCTTGGTTAAGGAGACCTCTCACAACTGAGTTCCCAGCCATGATGAGATGAGTGTCAGATATGCCTCCTTACACCCCCTCCCTTGCCAGGGGCCATCTGCTTTCTTCTGTAAGAGATAAACAGAAATGGATCTCTTGATCCACTCCTCCCTTCCTGCAGTTTCAACATATAACTTAAACCAGCATTCTTCCTGATAAGAGATGCCTTCCATGGAGGTTCTATTCAGTCTACAGGGTGTGCACTGTGAGGTTTTCCACATCCTCTGCTTCACGTTTTGACATGAGAGGACCAAAAACACCACCCTTGAATTATACTAAGGCTGCCATGTTCTGAACATGGATCCTGGGAGATGACACGAAGCTCAATCGTGTATGTGCATATTTCCCCTTTCATTAATATTCAAGACTCCTCCCATAGCTTGTTAAATATATACATTTGGTTGTCCAGCTCAGCATAAATTCCTATTCCTGTAACCTTCCTCTAGCTTTTGGCCCTCTAGCTCATCAGAATGGCCAAACTATATGCTGCAAACATTTTTGAGAAATAAAGTTCTCCTTTCCAAATTCATGAGCCTCCTCAGGTCTTCGGGTGACAAACCCTAAACAGCTGAGACATTCAACACTCTTGCCCAGGAATTTGGAAATTGATGTTAAGAGAACATAACACAGTTTGTGCTTAATCCGTGGCTCAGATAAGATGTGAGCACATGTTCAGCTCACTTCAAAGCTAGAACTTCTATTACTAAAGTGAAGCTTACCTTTTTATAAACAAATGAATAACTGGCATTATATATTGTTTCTGGAATGAAAAAATGTAAAATTTTGCTACCATTTTACTAATCGTTCATTGAGAAAATTACTTTGGTAAGTTTTCATAGACTCTTTTTTTCGAAGGATAGCAGAAAAACAGAAAATATGCTTGTGTATAAAAGAATAAATATAACTTCATTAAATTTCACAAATGAACATGCCCTTGCTACTAGTACCCAGATTAACAAAAGAACACCACTATTCCCCAGAAAGCTTCCATTGTATTCCCTTTCAGACACTGTTTTCTTCTACCTCTGTCTTGGGGGACAGCCACTATTGTGATTTTTCTCACTATTCTTTTCTTAAACTTTAAATGGAATTGTATTTTTTTCATTTGACTATTGAAGGGCACATGGGTAGTTCTAGTTTTGAATTATTTGTGCATGTGCAGCATTAGCAGACATTGCCGACATTTTTTCTCAAGTGGCTGTACCAATTTATGTGAGCAGCATGTGAGAGGTCTAGGTGATCTGCACTCAGTATGATGTCTTTTCAATAGAGTCATTCGTTTGGGTGTGTAATGGTATTGCATTTGGTTCTAATTTTTATTACCATGATTAATGAAGCAGAGCATCTTTTCCTATTTGGGTGGCCATTTGGAAGTGTTCTTTTGTGAAATGCTTAGCTTTCTAGTGTATTTTCTTCTTGTTGATTTGTAGAAATTCTTTACATGTTATGGGGATTACATGCATTGTGAGTTCTAACTGTTGCGGAGTGTCTTCTCCCACCCCACAGGCATGACATTTCACTCTTTTAATTGCTTCTGTTGACAGAAAGGTAAACAGTAGTCCAATTTAACAATGTTTTCCTTAATAATTAGAGCTGTTTACTTTGTTTACTCCAAAGTTACGAGAATGTTCTCCTGTGTTTTCTCTACTTGTTTAGTTGTTTTCATATTCACACTCAGGTTCCCACTCCATCTGGAGATTACAGTATTTTTAAATCAGCTAGAAAGTAGAAGTCAGTGGTAACTTTTTTTCATTTGGATGTTCAGTTGACCCAGAGGCGTCATTTGAAAAGGCCTTTCTTCCCCCCCAGTACTACACTTTACCTCTATCATATATCCAGTGTGTGAGTCTGTTCCTAATTTTTTGATACTGTTTCTTTCCTTTCACCTACATCACTCAACCTTAACTAGTACAGCTTTGTAATAGATCTTCTTAAGTCCTTAGGCTTTGCTCCTCATCATGATTGCTTTGACTTTTGTTGGCGTCTTGCATTTCTATGTAAAATTTAGGAAAAGAGATGGCCTATAATATTTTTACATATAATATCCTTTTTAGGATTTTATACCAAAATTATGTTGGCCCCATAAAATAATTTGTAAAGTTCCTCTTTTCTTTTCTGTGTAATTTATGTAGCAGTGTGTTATTTCTTTCTTAATTGTTTTAAAAAATCGCAAGTGAATCTTTCTGGGCTAGTATGTATTTTTGTGAAAATGTTCTTAAACCAGATTTATGGTATCTAATAAATATAAGAAAATTCAGATTTTCTATTTCTTCTTAATTCTCCTATTACAAGTAGTAATTAAGGTTGTGTGATAGAGGTGGCAGGGGAGACAGATAGACCAAGAAAACACAATAGGAAACCCAGAAACAGGTTCATCCACTTAAAAAGTTGAGTTTTTTCTTTAAAGAATGTTAACTAGTTAAAGTAAGTGTTCACACTTGCTGGAACAAAGTTTCTCATCAGGTCCTCTTATTCACTGTTCAATATGTCCTGGTGCTTTCATAATACCCTCTTTTTCATTCCAGATACTGAAATTTGTGCATCTTCTCTTTCTCTCTTTTTGAGCCTTGCTGGAAGCCTATCAATTTTATTAATCAGTCCCCAAATCCAAGTTTTGGTGTCACTTTTCTTTTGTTCATTGATTTCTGCTTTTATCTTTATTATTTCCTTTATTCTGTTTGATTTGCTTTTAATTTGCTGTTCTTTGCTTAAAATCTTGAGATGGATAATTAAAACTTGACTTTCAACATTTCTCTCTTAAATATGAGGATTGAAAGTTATACATTTTCTGTTAAGCACAACTCTGAGTTCTCATGAATTTAAAGTCTGTTGTTATTTTATTCAGGTGAAATACTTTCTATTTCCTGTTTTTAATTTTTTCTTTAACATTTAAATATGTATTACTTAACTTCCAATAGTTGGATTTTTATATGTGTGTATTTTTTTTTAAGCATGATTTTGTTATGGTCAGATTTCAGTTTTTTATCTTTTTTGAGATTTTCTTTTTAGCTCATCTTGTGGTCATGTTGGGGGAATATCCTCTGTGTATTTGAAAAAAAAATTGCATGCTCTGTCATTTTATTTATAATTTTTCTATTTGTCCATTAGGTTAACTATAAATTCCTTACATTCTAATATTTTGTTTGTCAATTATTTTGTTTGATTGTTCTTTCAGCTGCTGATAAAGCCTTAATTTCTGGTTGTGGATTTTTTTAATCCTCCTTTTTAGTTTTCTTAATTTTTGATTTAGATATTTGGAAGTATATTATTGGGTATATGTTGATTTAGGATTTTTTATTTTCTATAAAATACAGAATACATTTATTGATACATTTGGATTGGCTTCTACTCTTGCTATTGCTTTGTATTCAATGTTTTATATTTAATTTTCTCTGTTCTTGTCTTATTTTGGATTAATCATTTTAAATATAATACACGATATTGCTAATTATATATTCATATTCAATCTTTTAGTGATTAACCTTGAGATTATAGGTTATAGGCATTCCTGACTAATTACAGTACAAATAAAGTTTTACTTTCCCATGTCCCTGACTGTACTATCATCCTACAATATTTTAATTCCATTTATCCCTCCACTGTGGTGTTATTTTCTCAATCACTTTGTTCTATATATTTCAGTTCCCCTAAGACATTATCATTGTAATATTTTTTCCTTTCTTCTTTTTCCCCCTGAATTTCTAGTACTTTTATCTGGTAATATTTTAGAATTTTGCTTGACATTTCTTTTAGTTTAGATTTGCTGGCAACAAATGTTTATCAGTATTTATTTGAAATATTTTTTGATGTCACTTCCATGTTTTGAGTGATTTTTTTGATGGGTATAGAAAACTAGGTTGTTGGCATTTTAAAGCTATAACTACATTGCCTTTTGGCTTCTGATGAAAAGACAAAAGGTAATATGTTCATTTGCCCCACTTGTTTTTGCAATTTTGTGCTTTTCTTGGTTTTCAGTAGTTTTGTGGCAATGCAGAAAGGAATATTTTTCTTTGTATTTAACCTTCTTCATATTTACAGAGTTGCATGAATTTGTGCATTGATGATTTCCCAGTATTAGAAAATTATCAATCACATCTTCTAATATTATTTCTGTATTTTTTCCTTTCTTTTTCTTTTTTTGGGTTTTAGATATAAGTGTGTATTTATTTTTAATTGATATACTATAGAAGTTCTACTTTCTGGATTCCTGGGTGTTGAGAGCTAATTTTGGAGGTATCCTCACCAGTAGTGGTTTCCAGAGTGGGCTAGTTTTATACTGTCGTGGGAGTCTACTTGTGCTCGTGATGGGGTAGCTCTGATATACCAACCTCCCACTGAGAATCGTCACTAGATGACTAGGTGACCAGATTTTAACATTGGTAAGGCGGGACAACATGGCTGCGGGGGCGGGGTAGGGACTGGGCAGGGCCTGACAACAATGCAAACTTTGATAAGCAGTTCTTGATAATCACTTCTCAGCAATTATTTAGTATTATTACAGTTTAGCATTAAAAAATTAACAAAAATAATATAAAACTCATATTCTGGTGAAATAGTCACATGGCAGCCGAAAACCGTATATTCCCTTCTTGTTCTCCTGCCCATTTGTGCATTCTTTCCAAAAATTGGGACTTTTTAAAAATGCCATGGGACGCGGGACAAATTGTTGAAAAGCGGGACTGTCCCACCAAAAGTGAGATGTCTGGTCACCCTACACTAGAGCTCCATTAAGTCTCCATTGATTCAGTTGGCTTCCAATGTCTTCAAGTGACTTTTTCTATTTGGGTGTTTTAACTGGTCTTGGCACATTGCTGAAAAATATCTTCATGTTGCCAGGAGCTTTCTGACCAGCGAAACAGCTTCTTTATCTCTTTCCACATCTCACAGGGCTATATCTAACTGGTAGAATCAAATTCATAAACTCCTTGCTATAAGGTATATAGGGAAAAGTAGCTTTTATCTTTCCATCCAGAAATATATGAAATCAATGTTCAGTGAGTCATTCCATTGATGTCAAAAGACATCCTTTAGCAAGATAGATAATCTTTCTTTGTCTCAAAAATAGAATAAAACTATGCTATTATCTGGTTTACAAGAAATGGAGAAATTTATGCATGATGATTGAAGAACTCTTATTTTCTTTATGGAAGAGATCAATAACTATTAATAAATTTTCCCCCAACTTCTTTTACTCACTTAATGACTCAGTAAACCACATAGCTGAGAACCATAGATGGTTTCACAACTGCTGTCAAAGGAGCTTTTATTTTGCTGGATGGCATAGCATTAAGCCAGGGTGAATTGCTTAGGCTAACACAGGGGAATTTTGGAAATCTTGATACTTTAAGGAAGGGGAAGGAAAGAAATTTAGAATCTAGTTGACAAAAAGACTATAGGGGAAGAATAGAAATGGCTAATGGAATTTTTTTTAAACTGATTTGTTGCAGAGCATGAAATGTATGCCATCTTATTTATCTCACAACCAAAACTTTAATGTTAGTCACTAATCAATGCACATGGTAGAATTAGAACAATTATTATAATTTTTATTTGTTTGTTCCAAGGGATGTGCTGAGTGTCTCAAGACAGGTCTTAAAGGAGGCCTTCAAGCAGGGTGGAGGTTTGCAATGGACAAGTTTTCAAATCTTATTTATACAGAGTGTTTAGGATAGAGAAAGAACTCTTAAAACTATTACAGAGTCACTTAGAACCTTTTATTTCAAATTTGTTCCTTCCTTTCCATTTCACAAATCCTTTTAATGTAGGGATTAGACCACTGTTTTTATAGGATAACTTTTTTTGTTTGTTTGTTTGAGACAGGGTCTTGCTCTGTCACCCAGGCTGGAATGCAGTGGCATCACAATAGCTCACAAAACCTCACAAAACCTCTAACTCCTGGACTAAGCAATCTGAATTTCTTGCCTCAGTGTCCCTGATAGCTGGGACTACACTTGTGCAACACTTTGCCTGGATTATGTTTTTCATTTTTTGTAGAGAAAGAGTTTTGCTATTGCTCAGGCTGGTCTTGAACTACAGGGCTCTAGTAATTTGCCCTCCCAAAGTGCTAGGATTACAGGCATGAGCCATTGCACTAGGACAAGACATCATTATTAACCTTAATGGTACACACTTTAGCTGTATACACAGCCCAATCCCAATATATAAGCTATTATATTCACAAATGTGAAAAAAAAATTAAAACTGTATAAAGTTGTTTTAAGAAGTACTTAAATCTGTACAGTTTAACTCGAGTGTTTAAGAAAGAACAAATTATTGTTCATATAAAGTTACCATGATAAACAATTGATTTTGTTTTTCTGTTTTTTTTTTTTTTTTCTTTGAGACAGAGTCTCTCTTTGTCACCCTTGGTAGAGTGCCATGGCATCATAACTCACAGCAACCTCAAACATTTGGGCTCAAAAGATCCTCTTGCCTCAGCCTCTCAAGTATCTGGGTCTATAGTTGCCCACCACAACCCCTGGCTACTTTTCGAGATGGGGGGTCTCACTTTTGCTGAGGCTGGTCTCAAACTCCTGAGCTTGGGAAATCTACCCACCTCGGCCTCCCAGAGTGCTAGGGTTGCAGGCATCAGCCACTATGCCCAACCCAAACCATTGATTTTGTGATAAATTAGATGATAAGTGTAATGTTAAAAATGTAGTATAAAATAAAACTGCAAAAAAGATTCAAAATCACTGCTTATTGTTTTATTTTCAGAGGTACATGACAATTAAACATTTTAAATTTTTATTTAGAAAGTGCTTTTATTGCTTTGGGTCAGGGTAGAAGTTCTGCAATACTCTGAATGTTCATGTTCTCCCAAATGCAAGTGTTGACATCTCAGGTGATGGCATTGAAAGGAGGGGCCTCTAGGAGGTGATTAGGTAATGAAGACAGAGCCTCCCAGAATGAGATTAGTGCCCTTGTAAAAGAGAACCCAGGAAGCTAGCCAGTCCCTTCTGCCATGTGAGTTATACGAAAAGGCCACAACAGTGAAGGAGACAGGCCCATCTGCTTCCACCTCAGTCCTGCACTTTCCAGCCTGCAGAACTGTGAGAGTTGAAGTTATACTGTTCACCCAGCATATGGTGTTTTGTTACAGCAGCATGAATGGACTAATACAGGGTCACTGGTGAAAAGAAGGAGAAAATAAAGGGAGAGGACCCCGGGTTTCTGCACATTACAGTAAATGTATGAAGAATTTTAAGGTTTAGCTTCAGGACAGTCTTCTTAGGTCATTTGCCACTTCCATGGTCTTCCTGTGTCTATACTGGTGATAGGAGTAGAATTTTCAAGGAATTATCTCATACATTTAGGAACAGAATTTATTATGGCAAGAGGAACTAAAATTATTGCAACTGGCTTTCATAATATTTTATTGAAATTTATTTTATTTTATTTTCTTCTCCTTCCATTTTTTTTTTTTTTTAGAGGAGACAAGATAAGATGTCCTCTGGGAAGACAAGCTGGCTACTCACTCAGGACCTCACTTGGTGGCAACTTTTTGTAGGGTCTGGTTTCGGTTTTGCAGGCTCACAAATCTGGTCCAGGGATAGTTCATTCTAACCAAATTTGCAAGAATGTGATGTACACAAGATTGATTATTGACCTTCCTTGTAATACTTTCTCTTAGTGCAATGATAACAGTGATAGATCACATTTTTGAGTTTTTAGCAGATGCTATGGTGAATACTTTACATGTACTGACCCTTCTGCTCTTCACTTAGAACTTTTGCACCCAGGCTGTCATGTTATTATCTCCATATTTACTTATGGGCAGAGAAAGTCACTTGGCCAAGGTCATAAATTCACTAAATTCACTCCCTGGGAGTTTGGTCTCAAAGCCAAACTCTCAGCACTGTGTTGAACTGGCCATGGCAATTGCTACAGTACATAAACACTAAGTACTGGGGGCCAAAATACCAGCTGTAGATGTTAGTGGCTGTGGAGCTTTTCTGGACAATTCACCTTCAAGGGATGACTTGTGAGTATAGTTCACCACTTTCTTCTGCTCAAGAAGGCCTGGGTTGAGAATGGGGGTGCAGTGAAAATGAAAGATTGCATGGTGCCTTTTACAGACAGTCACAGAGTCTCACCTAGATGCAAAGGAAGTTGGGAAACGTGGTCATGTGTGCACGGGGGGATCATGAAGAGAGAGCATCGTCTGCTGTATTTAGCATATTCCCCTATATGGAGGTATTATTTGAATGCTTGAGACCGTTTTGTGAATGCACCATGCTTCATGTATTTATCTTACATGTGGATCTTTAAGCACTTTCCAGGATTTTCTTCTATGAACTATGATTCTAGGAACATTTTTGTCCCCATCTTCTGGTTCAAATATTCAAGGCTTTCCCTAGGATATATACTTAGGTGTAGAATTGTTGGGTCGTAAATTACATGTATTGTAAACTTTAAGGACGATTCTAAGTTGCTTGCCAGTGTAGTTGGTATGACGCACAAATTGATTGCGGCCCACAAATCCTGGTCCTGGCCAGTTCTCACTGGTCCTCTCTGGCTGACTCACCCCACTGCTTGCAATCTAAGGCAGCAGAAGGAAATAGTAGCTCTTTCAGTCTCCAGGTTGCAAGGGCAATCCTCAGGAACCAGGCTATGTGATCCTGTGTAGAAACACAGAAAGCTACTTTGATTTATAATTTTGAAAATATTTAGACATTTGCTATAGGTGCCTCCCTCTGTACTCTTACCCAGGACCCTGAAGTGTTAAGGACAGACTGGGGTCCATGTAGAGATGCCCAGAGATGTCATGTACACAGCAGCAGGTAGATATCCAGCCCTCTTTATGAACTCTCAGAAGCAAACCACTGGGTGATTAATTTCTCTTGTAGGCAGACTGTGAGTTCTCTTTGCAGGAACTGCCAAGTCCCAGAGTGAAATCTGGGACATTTGCATGGAGCTGGAGGCTCAGTCTGGGCGGTCACTGTTTATAACTTCAGACACCAGCGTGTGCTCAGCCAGCCGGAGGCACATCTGTTTCTGTTCTCATCGCATCTGTGTGAAATTGGTCCGTCTTTGTGGACTTACACACAGATTCCAGGAACCAGCTGGCGACGTGTAACTGGCTGGACCACACTTTAACACCTTTCTCTAGAGCAATGAAGTGCGTTTAGTGCAAACAACCTCTTTAATTTAAATTACAACTTCACTGTGTCCCATTTCTTAGCTTTGTCTCTCCAGGGAAGAGAAAAATACCTTTAGTTTGTTTGTTTTTAAAAAATCTCCTGAAGTGGAAGTTATAAATGCAATGGAAGGATAAGGGAGTGGGAACAGGCTGGAGGGGGTTGCTTAGCTGACTCACCCAGGTACTCAAATTTAAATGTCTCAGGGGTTAGGAGTTAGCTGCAAGGCAGATCCATGTAAGATGACAGAAAAAGATGAGAAGCATGGTGCTATGGAGTGTGTCTAAATGCATTACAAGTCAGTGTTTGCATTTGTGTGCATAAGTGTGCATTCAGTAGAAGCACATCGTACAAAGAGATAAGCATATAAGTTCATCTGTGTAACTGACATATAGACTGAGAGACAGAACAGTTCCTGCAGCCTAGGAGCCCTAGGAGCCCCTTTCATCCCCCCTTGAGCCACTCCCTCTGGCCTGTTGCCTTTATTCCCAAAGCATAGCCACTATTCTGAATTCTTACACCCTACGTTAGTTATTCTTGGTTTTGAATTATGAATAGATAGGTAGGTAGATATTAAATTTTATGCTTGACTTCTTTGACTCCATTTACATTTGGAGTGCTCATCTGTGTTGTATTTGGTTCATTCTTATCTCCATATAATACTCCATGGCATGAATATACTACAGTGCACATATCTGTTCTGTGTGCCTGAGCTTGTGGGTTGTTTTCAGCTATTGCTTACTATAAATAGTGAGAAAGTGCTTCTATGGATACTGCCGCAGATTTTAGTGCATGTATCTATTAACTGATATTAGGCAGGTACATAGGTGTGGAATTGCTGGGCTCTGGGGTAGCTGTATTTTGTATTTTAGGAATCTCACCCATTTTCCACAGTGGTTGTGTTGAAGTACACTCTTCCCGGTGATGCTAGAGCATTCTGGCTGCTCCACAGACCCACCAGTTCTTGATATTTTTCATCTTTTTCATTTTGTTCTAAAGCTCGATGTTTTATTTTTCACATTTGGATCTACAATCATCTGGGACTGAATTTTGCACTGAGTGGGAGTGGTGAGAAGAGAGTGGTTATAGTGAATTCACAGCTCACTTTCTTCTCCCTTGTCCTTCTCCAGAAGGCCTTAAGGACACTTTTTAGTTGAAATCTCTGTGAACACACTGCTGGGATTTCCTAGCTGGGTGATCCTGGCAGAACTGTTGGGAATATGAGGAGTCATTACCTAAAAACAGTCCAGCCGGATAAGCTCACTGTGATTCTGGCTGTGGGGAGCACTGCCCGGCAGTGACAGAGAGTCGCAGAGGTCCTCAGGATGTGCCGTCAGGGAGGTGTGAGACCTGGAGACCCTACTGGTCTCCAGACCCGGTGCCTGCTCAGAGCTGGTTAGCACTGCGCAGAGCCTTAGTGCTCATCAGTGACTCTAAAACTGAAATGTGTACTGGCACAGAGAAGGGGCCTTTGGGATGCTGCTCCCATCAGCCTGGGGCCCACTGAATGGCATCTGTGGGTCAGTGGCTGTTGTTTCTTTCTTCTGTCCTCTCGCAGTTGGGAAGACTCTCATTTTTCAGTAGTTTGACAGTTTGGACCTTTGGGCAGAATGGAAAAGTCAGGCTGGGCCCTTTCCCATGCGGGTATGGAGTCGACTCAGCCCCTGGGTGTGTGGGGAGCAGCTTGAGCAGCTGGCTACAGCAGGTCCTGCAGGTGAGGAGGCACTGGGAGGAACTGAATTTCACTCTGAGGGCACAGTCACCCCAGGTTGAGATCGCAGACCTGGGTCACTGTTGCTGCAAAGGCTCAAGGGCATGAGCAGGGACACTGGTGAGAAAGCCCTTGTGACTGATGGTCTAGGAGCCTGGAGCTCCAAGGGCTGAGGTGCGGTCCAACTCTGAATTGGCCCTGAATATAGGTGAGATTAAAGGTGGGCAGAATAAAAAGGAGCCAGGATTTAGGCCTGGCCAAGTAGAGGGGAGCTTCCTTTCAGAAAGGGAGGGATGTGTATTGGGATCTGGGGCTTCTTGTTGGTTCTGTCCATTTGCTTTATATAACCTTGGGCCAGTTACTTCTCTGTGCCTCAGTTTCCTCCTCTAAACATGGCATTAAGACTGGTAGTTATTCACAGTGTGGTTGCAATGCTTTCTCTAGTAAACATATGTCAAGCATAGAGAAAATATGGTAAACATTGCAAAACATTTACATTTATTGTTTGCTGCATGGGAGTATTTTGGGTAAAAGTAGGACAGGAGTCTTTTGAGAGAAAACTTACTGATGTAATTCTGCTTCTACTGTAGTTCTTCACTGATGCACTTCTCAGCTTCACATGTCTGTGGGGCCCTGGGGATAATAGGAGGGAGACTCATTCTATGGAAACACTTTGTGAAGTGGGGGAAGGCCTAGGAAGTATCAGCTGAAGATGGAAAATATTTGAGGGCCCTGGGGGCCCCAGGGACTGCCTCATGGGGAGGCTTAACTTTCCTCTAGTCTTCTTAGTTCCCTAAATATGATGAACAGGGAACATCTTATGTTTATTGGCTGGGGCCTTGCAGATTATACTCACAAAAGACAGACTAACAGGAGAACTGCCCTTCTTATGTTGGGAAGCTGTAGCTGCTGTCACTGAGATGTGGCTCAGATCCTGGCTTGGATTGTTTGCAGTGGGGGTTCAGGCTGGTGGATGACGTATTAGGGGATTTTGGGATGGGCAAATTTCCAATATGTCAGTTATAGTTCTTTAAATTTAACAATGTCCTATTTTATTTTATTTGTTGGTACTGTTAAAGTAATTTTGATGTTGAATAATTTAAGAATTAAGACCATTTTCTTCAGCATTTCAATAGTCCTGCTCTAAATAGAATTAGCATAATGTCTATACACTACTGGCCTTTCTTCCCCATGTGCTTATTTTGATTATGTGTGGGAGTAGGGCAGGTGATAAGCTGTGTTCAGTTTTGTGGGCAGAGGCTGGCTTCTTTAGACAAAGACACTTCTTCAGTGCTAATGTGTCCCATTCTAGGAGCGCCCTGGGGCTGGCTGTCTCTTCTATTCCTGGTCCTTGTATCTTCCCAGCTGCCCATTAGCTGCCCTGGCTTTGACTTTAACCTATTTTCATGGCTTCTGTGTTTTGAATCTACCTGGATTTCAGGGTGTCTCGCAAGCAGCAAGCCTTGCCTCCCCTCCTTGACTTGAGGTTGTGTTGATCCTTGTCCTCCTGGTTTAGATCATTGGCTATGCCCAGTGGATCTCTCCCCTCACTCTTGTCATACTTCCCCTTCCACCTAGGCCTTTGATGGAACCTGAGCATCACCCTCACTCTGGGGCAGGAGCCACAATTTTATATTAGAAACTATATAATTATTTTTGTGTGTGTATGTGTATGTAGTGTCCATAAAGTTCATATGCAGTTTAAAATAGTTGTAACTTTGTAAGTAGAAAGAATATGTAAACAGGATTAGAAAGAAGAAACACATTTTTTATTGTTCATGTTAATTTTCAACATGTTTACCATCATAACTGATATAAGGGATAATATGATTCTGTAGTTCTCGCAAAATATTTTCAAGCTCACTTCCAGCAATACCAGCAATCACATCAGTTATCCTAGCTTGCAAGTCTTCTAAAGATCAAGGTTTTTTCTACACTGCTGGTGGGAATGCAAACTAATACCTTCTTTTGGAAAGACGTCTGGAGAACACTTAGAGAACTAAAAATAGACCTGCCATTTGATCCTGCAATTCTTTTATTAAATGGTGTATATCCAGAAGACCAGAAATCACATTACAACAAAGATATTTGTAATGGAATGTTTATTGCAGCCCAATTCATAATTTCTAGGCCATGGAAGGAACCCAAGTGCCCATTGACCCACGAATGGATCAATAAATTGTGGTATATGTACACCATGGAATATTATGCAGCCCTAAAGAAAGATGGAGACTTTATTTCCTTCATGTTTACATGGATGGAGCTGGAAAATGTTCTTCTTAGCAAAGTACCTCAAGAATGGAAGAAAAAGTATCCAATGTACTCAGTCCTATTATGAAACTAATTTCTAGCTTTCATATGAAAGCTGTACTCTAATTATAGCCTAAGAATATGGGAAGGGGGAGGGTTATTGGTGGGATCACCTCTGTGGTTTATCTTATAAGGGTACAAGTGATTCTTTCTAAAAGTAGAATATAAGTGTATTAACACAATAACTAAGAAAATGACATGAAGGCAATGTTAACCAGTTTGATGAAAATATTTCAAATTGCATATGAAAACTGTACCCCATGATTGCATTAATGTACATAGCTATGATTTAATAAAAAAAATCAAGGTTTTGTTGAATAAACATTAGTTTTAAAATTTCCCCATAAAAAGAAATTCAGTGGAGTCAAACCTGGCAAATGTGGAGTCCAAGAAAATAGTCTACCTCTTCCAATCCATCTGCTAGAGAGTTTCTCATGTAGAAACTGTGTAACATGCAAAGCAAAGTGACAAGGAGAACCATCTTGCTGAAACATGGTATTGTCTGACAATTTTAATTGTTTGAGCTGAGGAATAAAGTAATTTTGCAGCATTTCTAAATAACTATCACCATTAATAACACACTCTTCAAAAAAGAATGGCCCCATGACTCCATTTTTTCCCAAAGCACAGCACACATGTGCTTAACTTTGGGAGAACCTCTTTCATGTTCAACAGACTCATGAATTTTCAGTTTCCCAAATATGGCAATGACACCCATTGACCTTGCCACTAATGTGGAATGTTGCTCCATTGGAGAACATTAAATTACTCAAAAATGCATCATCATTGCTAATTTTTTTGTTAAACTCATGACAATGTTAGTCATGCATGATAATCCTTTTCTAACAACATTTAATACACTTGAATTTTGTTCACTTTTGTGTGAATTCTTGTCCACAGAATTTTATGCATAGTAGGCTTTGAAAGCCTCAGCTCTAGTGATACCTGTCTTAATGACTTTCCTGGACTTAACTCAAATGTTTCTGTCTACAGATGCTACAGTTTCTTCACTAACACATTGCCTACCAGATTGTGGCTCATCATCAACAGAACTGGTTTCTTTAAATTTTTTCATCCACTTGGATATGGAATTCCTGTGTGGTGCTTCTTTATTGCAATGGGTTCGAAACTTTCTTTTGACAGCAAATGGTAGATTTTAGTTCAACCAACCAAAGAACACAACTTTCTCTTCTAGTGAAGCCATGGGTCAACAGTGATTCTGTAAAATAAGTAATTTTAAGATTAAATTTCTAAAAATAAAAAAAAGCTAGATGTATCAAACTTTCTAATCCTTTTTACAAATTCTTTCTATAACATATACTTACAAAGTTACAACTAATTTAAATCGCACATAAACTTTATGGTCAGTTTATCTATCTATCTATCTGTCTATCTATGTATTTATCTATCTATCAATTTTAACTCTCACCATCATCAAAGGCCCTAGATATGATATAAAACTAAATTAATTTTGCATTTCAGTTCTGCTACTTTTTTCATGTGTGAATTTGGGTGGGTAATAAGGCTACTCAGAGTATATGTATTTTCTGCTGCCTAAGATGAACATGTAATAAATGCCATAGTGAGGATACAATGATGATGTATATAAAGGCTTCATCATAGTTTCTGGCATATAATAAGTGTTCAATATGTGCAAATTTTAACTGTGTTATTATTATATCAATTCTGCTGAGACAGACACCATGAAGGCTGGTCATTTGAAGCCAAAGCTTACAGTATATCCTCTCTTTCTACTAAGCAAGGGAAGAGAATCTAATAAGTTATAAAGCATTTCACCTTTTAGAAATAGGATGTCAACTCTGTAATCAATCTTGCTACTTTTGACTCCTTTTGCAAATCACTAAGTCGAAGAGGGAATCCCTGTGTGTAATGGAAGAGCAGCAACCCAGGCCCCAGGGGTACAGGGTATAGAGAAAGATTAGTGTTCATGGACCATTAAACCACTGGAAAGCCAGTCTTGTGCAAACTCTTAGCTTCACCCTGAAGAAACTGACCTGGAGAGATTAAATACTAGAGCTTGGGTAACAGAGCAGAGTTGAGACCAGAACATTGGTTCTGTGACTCCAAGTAAGGTTGGTGACCATTCTTCTCCATTATTGCTTCTCAAATTGTGGCCCCGAACCACCAGCAGCAGCTTCACCTGGGAACAAATCAGAACTGCAAAGTCTCAGTTTCACCTTAGGCCTGTTGAATTAGGAACTCTTGGGGTCAGGCATAGGGGTCTGTTAAAACAAGTCTCAGGTGGTTCTGATGCTTCATCAAATTTGAGAACCACTGCTCTTTAGTATGTTGGCTCTATCATTTTGCTAACCCAGTGGATGTATATTCCTGCATGTCCAGGTATAAATGCAAGAAAAATATGAATATAAGAAAACACACAGAAAGAGAAACACACAGAAGAGAAAAATAGAGTATCTGATATACATATACACACTCACATTTGTTTTCTCTCAGAAGGCAAGTATCTGCTTCTTTCACCAGTTTCAGGTCCCATCACTGAGACAGCTTTTGTCTTCTGTGATTTATTACAAAGATACAAGTGCATTTCCAGTTTCAGTATGATTTGTTGGATGTAGGAATGGGCTATTGGTTCTTCCAAGCATGTAAACACAAATACATTAGAGCAGGCAGAAGGTGGGTTTGTATGAGAAATATTATTGTTTGGTCCAACTATTTGGCTGTTATTCTCCAAAAATATGACAACATGAACAAATAATGTGAGAGTGGCAAGAAATTGATGTTTCATAGCAAAGCCCACAGTCTCTGGAATGCTTAAATCATGTTCCATAGAGCTGTACTTTCTTTCTCCCCTAGCATCTGTGGGTGGTGTGGGAAAGCAGTTGAGTGTAATATAAGAATGATTTCTTATGGATCTGACTGGACAGATCTTTCTCACTCATTATCAAACCAAATAAAAGTGCCTGGTAATATTTTAGATCCTGGAGTATTTTGAGTATTTTGGAAAGGATTTTTATAGCAAAAGCATTGTTTTGGGATTTTCTAACAGTTTCACAACAGAGGAAAAAATGGTTGGGTTATTTTATGAAAAGTTTTAAATGAACTGGTTTAAAGCATTGATAGACCCTAGAAAACACCGCTAGGCTTCTACAGAAATGTCTTTAGAGTTTGGGTAGGTGGGCTGCCACTTTAATGTTTACACTGGAGCTGTAAATCTGATGAGAGATTACAGATATGGATGATGGATTAAGGGAAAGATTAAAAATGGAGCCTGATTATGTTGTGTCCACTTCACGTGTGATAGTTGTTATTCTTCTTCTTCTTTTTTTTTTTTTTGGTAAGATAGGACTTTTATTAGAAGTTAGAAATGAATACAGAAGAAATAAAAAGCACCAGAGCTTCTGGAAGGGGGAAAGAACTGAAGAACCTGATAGTTGTTATTCTTGCTCTTTTTCAGGATCATCATTATCATCATCAATATAATCATAGCTGACATTTATTGAACATTGGGATTGTGCTGGGC
This sequence comes from Galagoides demidoff, assembly GCA_963574575.1. Lineage (NCBI taxonomy): Eukaryota > Metazoa > Chordata > Mammalia > Primates > Galagidae > Galagoides > Galagoides demidoff. The sequence continues at coordinate 2,349 of CAUYQV010084872.1, read as the reverse complement.
ACTGTAATCAGAGTCTTTGTGTGTCTACTCCTACACCCTATTTTGCCGTGTATAATGCATACTTTTTTCCCAAATTGCACATGGGCAGTAGAGCTCAGGGGCAGGAGAGCCTAGTAGGCCTCCTAGGGCTGCCACACCCTTCCCTTTCCCCTCACCCTCTTGCCTGGGCCCACTGGACACATGGGGCTCCAGTCTGGGAGGATCTGAGATTTGGTGGGAGTGAACTGGAGCAGCCCCCACCAAGCACCATGATCAGGAGAGAGGGTGGTGGTGGGGCTGGTAAGGTGGGTCGTGGCTGTGTTGGATGAGGGCTGAGGCCTGAGACCCATCTGTGTGAAGGAGACTAGGAAGGAGTCCCACAGAGGCCACAGGGACCTTGCATGGCTTCTCACAGGCTGAACAGCCTCTCAAGCTTTGCCTTGCCAGCCATGCATGTGCTCATCTCAGCTGCAGCCCCAGATATGGCAGGGAGGAAGGAGCTCCTAGCAGAGAGGGAAGAGGCAATCTTGACAGAGGGGGCAGCTGTAGGAGGGTGATGTGATCTGCACATTTACCAGGGGGGTATTAGCCCTCCCCAGATGTGTCTCTCCTGGCTGATAGCTGACCACTCTCTAAAAATGTGTTTTCCTGAATGTCAAAACATGAGTGAGCATTATACACGGGAATGCATTTCACAAGGAAAAATACAAGAGAATCCTCTATTCCTCAGTAGAACTTTAAAGGTAATTAATATGGTTGCCCGTTCTATAGTTGAAGGAATTTAAATGAGAGCTGTGTCATCTGCTCAGCATTACAGAGCTGAGAACAAGTGGTCGGGATAAAAGACCAAGAAGTTTGCCTCCAGAATCCCCTCCTCACCTCTATGTGATGCTACCTTCCCATTGTATTTAATCTGGACATCAATGCTGAATTACATGTGAATTATTCTCTCAGGACTGATGAGGAAAACCAGGCCAGAGAGAGGCAACAACTTGCTAAGCGCCAACAAGTGGCATTTGTGCCATTTGCAATCCCCACACAGCCTGGTATGGCACCTCGCACACGCCTTAGTTTTCTTGTGCTTTCGTTTGTCTTGCCTTTGGCTCCAGTGTGATACATTTTTATTATTATTACAGATTATTATGAGGATACAAGTGGTTAGGTTACAATGTTTGCATTTGTTAGGTAAGGTCCCTGTTGTAGTTGTTCCCCTCATCCAAGAGGTGTGCCATATACTCTTACTTTGTGCCTATTAGGTAGAAACACATCAATCCCTCCCATTCTCCCTTCTCGCCCCTCTCTCCTCCATCATATCTCCAACTTGAATTAAATTGTGTTTTTCTTTTATGTGGGCCTGTATTAGTTCATCTACTGGCTTCGTATTAGTATTGAATACATTGGATGGTTGCTTTTCCATTCTTATGATACTTTAGTAAAGAGAATGTTCTCCAACTCTATCCAGGTGAATACAGAAGATATGGAAGTCTCCATCTTTTTTATGGTTAAATAGTAGTATTCCATGGTGTCATATATCACAGTTTATTAATCTATTCATGCATTGATGGGCACTGTGTTGACTCCACATCTTGGTAATTGTGAATTGAGCTGCACTAAACAATCTAGTGCAAATATCCTTATGATAAAATGATTTTTTTCTTCTGGATAGACACCTAGTAATGGGGTTGTGGGATCAAATAGGAGGTCTAGTTTGAATTCTTTGGGAATTCTCCATACTTCTTTCCAAAGAAGCTGTATTAGTTTGCAGTCCCATCGACGGTATAAAAGAACTCCCTTCTCTCCACATCCGTGCCAGCATCTGCAGCTTTCAGATTTTGCTATGTGGGCTATTCTCACTGGGGGTAGGTGATGTCTCAGGGTGGTTTTGATTTGCATTTCTCTGATGATTAAGGATGATGAGCATTTTTTGAGATATTTGTTGGCCATTCATCTGTCTTCTTCAGAGAAGGTTCTGTTCCTGTCTTTTGCCCAGTGATAGATGGGGTTGTTTGCTCTTTTTGTTGTTGTTGTTGATTTATTTGAGTTTTCTGTAGATCCTGGTTATAAAACCTTTGTCAGATTCATAACATACAAATATATTTTCCCATTTTGAAGATTGCCTGTTTCCTTTAATTGTTGTGTCTTTAGCTGTGCAGAAGCTTCCAATTAAGTCCTATTTATTTATTTTTGTTGTTACTGCCATACTGATGCAGTCTTCTTCATAAAACATTTCCCTAGGTCAATATTATTATTATTTTTTTTTATTAATTGATATCTGTATACATTAATGCAAACATGGGGTACATTGTGCTGTTTTCATGTACAATTTGAAACACTTTCATCAAGCTGGTTAACATAAATTTCATGTCATTT
>CAUYQV010084871.1:0-53884 GCA_963574575.1 Galagoides demidoff | reverse complement strand
TCACAGCTCATAGCAACCTCCAACTCCTGGGCTCAAGCGAGTCTCCTGCCTCCGCCTCCCAAGTAGCTGGGACCACAGGCGCCCGCCACAACACCCGGCCATTTCTTGGTTGCAGCCATCATTGTTGTTTGGCGGGCCCGGGCTTGGGATTCGAACCCACCACCTTAGGTGTACGTGGCTGATGCCTTAGCTGATTGAGCCACAGGCGCCGAGCCCTGTTTTTACTTCTTACTCCAATCTCATTAATTCAAATAGATAAAATGTTTATCAGGAAAAAAATAAAAGGAGTTATACAGTGTTTATAAATGGCAAAGATTAGGAGTAGGGACTCATTCTGTATGATATCAAGAGGTGTTATAAAGCCATGGCAATTAAACAGTATAATGCTACTACAAGAATAAACAAGATTAATAGGGCAAAGCAGAAAGTCTAGAAATACTCAAGTATGCACAGGAACTTGATAAACAACAGAAGTGGCATTACAAATAACTACAAAAATTATGTATTCAAAAAATAGGGCTGGAACAATTTGATAACCAAATGACAGAAAAAAGTTAAACAGCAATTTTTTATCGTATTAAAAAATAGGAATTCTGTTTCCACTCATAATGAAATAACAAGAACCAGACTAACTCTCCTGCCAAAAATAACTAGAAAACTGGACAAGTTTTATTGAACAGCTCTTTTTAGATGAGGGGCAACAGTATAAAACCATAGTCTCTCAGAAAAGTAACAAAATAAATGAGCACTACAACCATCCCAGGACTTTGCCTAGAGCCATATTCCAAACCATAGATCAGAGATGAGATCTTAAGTAGAACATGGAAGTCTGGCTACATAGAAGAGACAAAGACTGAGTTTGGGGAAAGGTGAGTCAGCTGGATATTGTTCCAAGTGAGGGGACTTTGTGAAAAAAGCATCAGTTCTAAGTGGATGGAACCACTGAAAAATGGGTTCCATAAATGTGCATAGGAATGCCCTTGAGACTAAGGAATACTGAAATGTGTATACATGTATACAGTGAAACTCAACAAGGTTACACAAAGAACAACCAGTGAGCTGTGAGCTTAACAATTTTCAGAGCTCACACAATAAGAGAATCCTGCTGATTGTTGACAGCATTCAGTCAAAAACCCAGAAGGATCTTACTTCAAACAGTAAGACTAAATTATCCCTATAGTAAAGACTAATCTAGTCCTGCCCTAACAATAGCTTTAAAAATAATGTACAAACGGGCAGGCAGAAACTCAAGTAAATTAACTGCCTTACAGAATTGTTTCTTTAATGGAAGAGAACAAAATCCAGCCAACTGACAATGAAAGAGTCAATGTTCAACATCCAATCAAAATTACTAACCATGCCAAGAAAAAGAAAACTATGACCAATACCCAGGAGAAAAAAATCAATAGAAAGTCAATAGAATTTCTTAACATTCAGTGGCTGCCTGGTTGTTAATCTATGACATTGATGACTAAGTTACTAGAATTCCCTTGTTCTCCCTGAAGCATTTCACAGACAATGTGAGATCTTGAACAAAACACACAAACCAGATGCTTCCTTTGAAGTTCTATACTGCTTACTTAAGAGATTTTTTATTCCTAATTTCTACCCTAATGTTCTCTGTAAATCATTTGAAAATTAAAAAAGAAAAGAGAAACTAGAGAATCAATTAAATTACTCAATGATCTTGCTCTCTGTAAGCAACATACCCTTCTTAAATGTGACATATTTCCTCCTGGTCATTTTTCTAAGCATGTTAAATTTTAAAACTCTATAGATGTGATTATGTTAAGTGTATTACTTTAATTGATAGGCTTAATGGCATAGCATCTCATATTTCCTATGTCATGAAAAATCTTAAGTTTCATTTTTTAATAAAGACCTAACATTTTATTGAAAAAATAAAATAAAAGTCAACAGAAGCAGACACAGAAGCAGATAGAAAAGAATTAGCAGGAAAAGGTACCCTAACTATGTTCACATATACAAAAGAAACACAAACAGTGAGGAGGGAAATGGAATTAAAAGATTCAAATGGAACTGAGAGAGGATACCAGAGAAGGGCAAGGTCCGGGAGAACAGGTCTTCTCAGGGAGACCACGAGGATGCACCTGCAGGGCCCTCTCCATGGTGACTCAGCTCTTGGAAATTTATAGGCTTAACTTCCTGGAACTTGGAAATTTCCAAGTTCTGTGAAATCCTGTAGTTCTGTAGGGGCTGGAGTAACATCTCCCACTTGATTCCAACTGGCCAATGGGAAAGGTACCTGTGGGGTGGAACTTTTTGACTATCAATAAAAAGGGAAACACCAAGCCAGTCGGGGAGCGCGGCCATTTGGAAATCTATGCAGTAAGCTCCCGGCCCATGAATAAAGCCCTTCCTCTTATAACTATGGTGTTTGGGTGCTCTTTCTCTCCATTGGGCCTCATCTTCCTGCAACAGAACTTCTTCAGATGAAAAATGCTAGGTCTCAAATAAAACATTTATTAGATGAGAATAGCAAATTAAGCACAGTAAGGAACAAAATAAGAAACTTCAATACAGAGTAATATAAATTAGCCAAAACAAGCAAAGAAAAAAACATGGAAAAAAATGAACAGAACTGCAGCCACTTGTGGGAAATTTTCAAGTGATCTTATAAGTATAACAAGAAAAGGAGAATGAGGCCAAGAAAAAATATTTGAAGAAACAGTGCCCATAAAGTTTCCAAATTCAATGAAATCTATAAATTGACAGATGAAAGAAACTCAATGAATCAAAGCACAATAAACTCAAAGAAAACCACATAAAAGCATGTTCTATTCAAATTCCTAATAAATCACTAATACAGAACATCTCAAGTACAGTCAGATTAAACAACACATGCACAGAAAAATAAAAATTTAAATGTCCACAGACTTTTCATCATAAACTATTTAAGTCAGAAGACAAGGAATTGACATTTTTAAAGTCCTAGAAGAAGAAAAATCATCAACTTAGATTCTATACACAATGCAAATATCTTTCAAAATTTAGTTAATACAAAGGCTTTTCAGACCCCCATCCAGCAAAAGAAAAAAAGAATTAGAAGAATTTGTTGCCAAGAGAATTCTAATACACAAAAAGTTATGGGGTTTTTTTAGCAGAAGAAAAGGTTACCAAATGGAAACCGGATCTACAAAAGAATGACAAGTTCCAAGAAAGACTAATATGTGAGTAGTGTTATAACTTTGTTGTTTTAATTTACATTTTTCTAGTGACTTGTAATGTTGAGCATCTTTTTATTTGTTCATGGCCAATCATGTATTTTCTTTTGTAAAGTGTTCAAATCTTCTGCCCATTTTATACTGGGTCTGTTTGTTCTACTACTGAGTGGTAAGAGTTATTTGTATACTCTGTACATAAGTCCTTTGTTAGAGAAATCTATTGTAAATATTTTCTTCCAGATTGTCCTTATCTTTTTCATTTTCCTAACAATGTCCTTTGAAAAGCAATTTTTAGTTTTGATTAAGTCCATTTTTTCATGGTTCATTCTTTTTGTACCTCAAGAAATCCTTGCCCACCTTTAAATATTATACCACTTTATGGGTAATGTTACTACCTTACAATATTCTTTAATTTTCTCCTTCCTACTATACTATTGTTGTCATACATTTTACTACTACATGTTACAAACTTTATTATATGTTATTATTTTTTCTTTAAGCAGATACATTTCTTTTAGAGAAATTAAGAAATAAGAAGCAAGTTTTATCTACTCACATATTAGTCTTTCCAGGAGTTTAAGACCAACCCAGACAACATAGAAATTTTAAAAATTAGCCAAGCATGGAAGCATATGCTTGTGGTCTAAGCTACTTGGGAGGCAGAGGCAGTAAGATCACATAAGCCCAGAAATTTGAGGTCACAGTGAGCTATGATTGTGCCACTGCATTCCAGCCTGGGTAACAGAGCAAGACCCTTTCTCGAAGAAAAAAAAGAAGAGAGAGAACAAAAAAATTTTAAAAATCTGATGAAATCAAGTATTGGTAAGAAAACATACAACTCATGGGTATGTAAATTGCAACATCCACTCTGGAAAGCAATTTACTAGAATTGTAAAGACATGAATACTGAACAACCTAACAATAGTGTTTCCAGATATAGAGTAACACATGGATGTCATTCCAACAATGCAAGATGTATGTGTTAAATCAGGGTGGTGGACACATGGATGTCTTCTATTATTCTCTGTTTTGCCAACTTAATCGTAATCCTCCCCCCAAACGCCATATTTGTTGGAAATTTGGAACTCAAATTGCAAAGTCACTTTCCAAAATGTTGTTTGAGAATTTTGTTTCATCAATATTTCCACTAACAATACCCCAATAGAATAAGTGAATCTATTACCTAAATCTTGCTTCTAATATCATTATCTCCTAAAGGGAATAAAGAATCCTTGAAGAAAGGGTTAACTCAAAGAAAGGGGTGGGGGAGGGGGAAATACAATGAGCCTGTAATGTCAAAATGCAAGTAAGTGACCCAAGAATGACGGGGATGTGGCAAACACCCAGAGCCAGTTCCAGGGACCTACTACTAGCCAAATCTAAGACAACTTGAGAATCAGGTAATGAACTATAAACCAGTAAATAAAACGAAGGCCAGAGTCCATACTGATACAAATGAATTAAAAGTTTAATGTTGGACAGATTACTTACACATTTTTCAAAGTTACAACCCCACAAAATCTATGAATTACAAAGAGAAAGAGTAACTACATAGTGGAGAAGCCTGACAAATATCATCTCCATCATGTGATCAAAGCACACATCATCAGAAATGAGATAAATCAAGACTTTACTACCTGATGGGATGCGATGAGAACACAGCATCATGTTTGTTGTAACCTGCCAAAAATGTATGAGCTGAACCTAATCATAAGGAAATATCAGAAAAACCAATATGAAGGATGACTGACAAACTTGGGTGGGATTTAATAATAATCAATCAATGTTACTTTCCTGATTTTTATGCTTATATGTTGGTCCTGTAGGAGAATGATCTAGCTTGTAGGAAAAACACACAAAAGTATTTAAGGGTGACAGGGAATCAAATCAGTATTTTACTCTCAAACAGTTCAGGAGGCTCGGTGCCTGTGGCTCAAGTGGCTAAGGCGCCAGTCACATACACCTAAGGTGGCAGGTTCGAATCCTGCCCAGGCCCGCCAAACAACAATGATGGCTGCAACCAAAAAATAGCCAGGCATTGTGGCAGGCACCTGTGGTCCCAGCTACTTGGGAGGCAGAGACACGAGACTCGCTTGAGCCCAGGAGCTGGAGGTTGCTGTGAGCTGTGATGCCACAGCACTCTACCCAGGGGGACAGCTTGAGGCTCTGTCTCAAAAAAAAAAAAAAAAAAACAGTTCAGGAAATAAAGTTCTTTGGCCTATACTGTAGCTATTTGTGTAAATTTGAGATTGTTACAAAATTCAAAAACGTGTTTAAAAGAGAACTGGTGAAAGATCTGGAGGAACAAAAGGTCAATGTGGGCTAAGAAGAATGTTATGCATACTCTATGGATGTCAATGACACAATTATGCTCTCTATTGTTGTCACAAATAACTGAAGGGCACAAAATAAAAATGTGGTATGTGGGAGATGTATCTATACTCTCCTAAGCCTCCACCTGTGCCATACACTCTGCATGCTAGTTTTTAAACGCATTCCTTTTTCCCAGTCTCCCATTATGCTTTTCTTCTCATGAGATATTCATTATTTGCCTTCAGTTTCCCTAAATCAGTTTGAAGGCCATGATTTGACCCTTGTACCATCTGCTTAACACAAACTCATCTAAAAACAGGATGCAAAGGGGGCACCTATTGACAAATAAACAAGAAATTCCATCTTTAAGAGGACCTTCTTCAAAAACACTAGAACCAGAAGGGGCTGCAGAAGGCAAACAATTTGGGTTTATGAGAGACAGAAGACAGACTAACGGAAATATTCAATAGGTAGCTAAAGATAAAAGCACTAGAATTCAGGGGACAGGTTAACATCAGGAATACAAACTTAGAAATTATTAATGTATTCATTCAACAAACATTTACAGAGATAAATAAAATATACTAAGACTGTGGTAGGATCCGAGAATCCAAAACTTTGTAAGACAAAGATCTTGTACTCAAAAAATTCACAGTCTGGTGGAAAAGGCAAATATAAGCCATTATAAGGTAATGTGTTAGACAACAACTGAGATTTGTCAAGGGGGTCTCCTGGAAGCACTGAGAGTCACAGGTAGTAAGTGATAATGCTCTGTCCCAGGAAGAATGAAATCTAATAGCCATAAAAGGAAGTCAGTTTTCTCTAGAAGTCAGTATTTAAATACTTATTCTTACTTTTTGTTTCTAGAGATGGGTTCTTGCTATGTTACCCAGGCTGGTCTTGAACTCCTGCCTCAGGATCCCAAACTGCTGGGATTACAGGCATGAGTCCCCTCACCTGGCTGTAATTGTATACATCATACAATGTTACGCAAACACAGAAGTCATTCAACAACTATTTCCTCAAGGTGAAATGAACAAACATAGTCCATGAGAAAGGACTGGAATGTATGCATGTATGTGACAAATGTAGGGTCATCCTTTCCCCATTACTCAGTTCTGTGAGGTTTTAAGTCACCCAGTCTGACCACCTTGATGCCTTTGGATCGGTTAAGTCCTGTGCACCAGTGATGCTTAGTTACAAAAGGCAGCTATGTTCCACTTCAGTTTTCGAGTCTCTGTGGTCCAGAGGATCCATGGGATTTACACTTTTATAAACCTTTCCTTCCTTCCTCTTTTACTCCTTTAAAAAGAGAACAACAGAAGTCTGATATCTGTTTATTTTAATTCTACCAAAGCAAATAACTGCTTTCTGTACATTGTTCCAAAAGAAGTAGCATGCAGAAGCCAGGCACAGTGGCTCAGTATAATCCTAGCCCTCTGGGAGCTGAAGCGGGGTGGATCATGTGAGCCAAAGAGTTTGAGGTTGCTGTGAGCTATGATGACATAGCACTCTATCCAGTGCGATGGAGGGAGACTGTCTCCAAAAAAAAAAAAAAAAAGCCAGCAAACAAACAAACAAAAACCCAGTAGCACACATATCTGTTTCCCCATTTGAGCCATGATTTTGACCATTTCAGACTCTAGAAGGGGCATGCTCACCATCAATAAAGGAATAGCTCAACTTTTAGACGTAACAAATTTGTGAGTTTTTAGCTTTTTGTTTTTTGTACGCTCTTTTCTAGTTTCTGTGTCTACCTCCATTCTGTTCTATAAATTTCGTTTTTCTAAACCCCTGTTCAATTTTGTAACAGCTATATAAAATGGACGTTTATTTTGATTTCATATATGTATTAAATAATGTTGTATATTCTCTTTTTGATTGGATGAGTTCTGCTGTTTATTTATACAAATTTGAAATGTTGTGGACTATTTAAAGTTATTATTATTACTACCAAAGTCATGATGAACAAGTAACTCTTGGCTAATTCATGAAAATCAGTATGTCCATAACTATTCATTTGAGTAAAATACCTGAGTCGAGGACATCCCAATTTTAAAATCTCAAAAGTAGATAAAAAGCCTGCAGATAACATGAGTTACTTTTTTGTCCAACTTTGAGTTATAATTATACTACACCTATTTTAAATGTAAAGCTTAGTGAGCTTTGACAAATGTATATGCCCATGTAACCACCACAACACTGAAAACATAAAACACTTCCATTAGTCCAAAGAGTTTATGTGCTCTTTCACTGCCAAGCCTCCTGATCCCCTGGAGACTCAAAATCTGCCTGTATAGATTAGGTTTCCCTTTCCTAGAATTTCATTTAAATGGGTCAAATTTCTATTCCTTTTCATTTGACATAATTTCTTTTTTTTTTTCTTTTTTTTTTGGAGACAGAGCCTCAAGCTATCCCCCTGGGTAGAGTGCTGTGGCATCACAGCTCACAGCAACCTCCAACTCCTGGGTTCAAGTGAGTCTCCTGTCTCAGCCTCCCAAGTAGCTGGGACTACAGGCGCCCACCACAATGCCCGACTATTTTTTGGTTGCAGCTGTCGTTGTTGTTTGGTGGGCCCAGGCTGGATTTGAACCCGCCACCTTAGGTGTATGTGGCTGGCACCTTAGCCACTTGAGCCACAGGCACTGAGCCAGTTCTTACTTTTTGTTAATGCTGTTTTACTACCTAGATTTCACATCCAACATAAAGTTTCAAAAGCAATGATTTAGGGAATATTGGGTTTTGAGCTGACATTCTCATATTACATCCAGGAATATACCGTCAGGAATCGAAGGATATTCTGATCTTGAGTTCAGGAGATAGGTCTGAGATGAAAATATAGAATTAAAAGTCCTCAGCCCATGGGTGATCCATGAAGTGGGTATGTGATCAAAGAGATACATGAGAAAAAGGCTGAGGTTGGGTGTATCAAGTCTTTCCTGTACCAGTCCCAAGGATGTTAATTATTTTTCAGTCCATTCCAATGTCAAAGCAATATTCACTTTTCTACCACTGTATCTTAGAGGGCTATGCTTTTTTTTAATTTGCAGGTAGAAAGACATAGATTCTCAAAAATAGTTGAACCTGAGCTCTCCATTTCTGAACTTCTTTCCCACTGCTAAACCTTTCCTAACCTTTTTATCTTTCTTCAGTGAGAGTTTACTGACAAAAGTACACTATGAAGTTCAGGAAAACAATAATTCCAAAAGGTCTTAGCTGTAAAATACACAAGAAAGTCTACAGTTGAACACAAGAAACATCTTCATCAAGTATTTTCAAACTCTTGAAGATCATAAACTTACTAATTTTTAGAGAGTTTCTTAGAGCTTTTTTAGGTTCTGGTTTAAGCAGCTCTGGAGGATACAAGCTTTCTATCTTCATTTTTTTAACCAAAGCATTTCAGTGTTACAACTATTTTATTCTTTGGATTCATTTCACTTTGCTAAACACAGCTAAGAATAACTTTTTCTTCTTCCATCATTTGCATAACCTCAGCAGCATCATAAAAATATTGATTCTTCCATCTCTTGAGAAAATGACCAGTCCCCAGGGCAACTTGTTTCTTATGTTTCTATAGTGCTTACCCTAACTACAGATTATGAAGATCTATCATAAGTAGTGTGCAGAGAAGAAATGGTTAGATATCAATGAGAAGAAACGGTTAGATATCAATTTATGATTATCCCATCTTAATTTATGCATTATTCACATCTTCTTTTATTTTTCAAAAATAAAAAAAATAACTTAGGAGGAAAACAAGTATTGCCCATTGCTTTAATTTTCATGTTTTCATACGTATAATATGATAGCCATCATTGCCAGTTATCAAAGAGAAAACAGGGGCCAGAAATGCAGTGATTTGTCAAAGTGGTTATAAAAAGGTCAACAAACCAAGGAGCATGATGGTATTTCCATTGGTGAAATAAGAATAAAATAATGAAAAGATAATCAACAATCCACCCAAATAACTTGTGCAATACATCTGTAACACTTTCTCAATCAGGTAGCTAGATTGAAGTGAAATAAACAAATGATTGAAGGAAATACAACTGTTCCTTAGGATAGGAATGAATAAAATTAAAATTAATGGAAATGGGTAATAACCTACATTACTAGAGGTTAGATCAGGTGTGGGAAACCTGCAGCCTTAAGGCCACATGTGGCCTTCTAGGTTCTTAAGTGAGGCCTTTGGACTGAATCCAAATTTTACAGAACATCCTTTAATTTAATACATTGTTTGTTTGGAGACAAGAGTCTCAAGCTATTGCCCAGGTTAGAGTGCTGTGGCATCACAGCTCACAGCAACCTCCAACTCTTGAGCTTCAGCGATTCTCTTGCCTCAGCCTCCCAACTAGCTGGGACTACAAGTGCCCACCACAATGCCCAGCTATGTTTTTGTTGTTGTTATTGCAGTTGTCACTGTTTTTTAGCTGTCCCGGGACAGGTTCAAACCTGCCAGCCTGGGTGTATGTGGCCAGAGCCCTACCCACTGAGCTAGCTACAGGCACCGCCACCCATCTTTTATGTTTTTATTTTTTTTAAAAAAATATATTTATTTTTTCCCTAGTGATCCACTGCTAAGAGTCATATAAAAGAATATATTTAAAATAGCAAAGAATAAGTGTCAACAAAATAATCCTCCCAGATCAGTCAGCACTCTTGGAACATCAGTAAACCATTAGGGCTAAACTGTCAGCTGCTACACACATGATTTAGTTCTAACTTTCCCCCTGACTGGCACCACTACTGAATGAGGCTGGTTGGTCAGAGTTTATGGGAGTTGAGTATGCCACTCTGTTATCAGCTTTAGAAAACAGTGCACTGGACTGTATCTGTTTGAAGTGCAATTTGTGAACAGTTATACAGCTCAACAGTATTTTTTAATTCTGTCTGCCTAGCAGAATGCCATTATGCCATTACTTCAAAGACGACCAAGAGTAGCCAGAGGAAAAAACATTGTTTAATGAGGATTGAAAGTTGCAATATGAACAGTTGCACAGCTCAACAGTATTTTTAATTCTGCTTAATAGCCCATCATGTCAAAGACGACCAAGAGAAAATGAAGGAAAAAAAGATTGTTTAATGAGGATTGGAAATTGCGATATATCTTAATTCTGCTAAAGATAAGATGATCTGCTTGTTTTGTAATACTGAAATATCAACATTAAAGAAATTCAATGCTTGGCTCGGCACCCATAGCACAGACGTTATGGCACAGACTGGGGCTGGTGGGTTCAAACCCGGCTCAGGCCAGATAAACAACAATGACAACTGCAATAAAAAAAACAGCTGAGCATTTTAGTCCTAGCTACTTGGGAGGCTGAAGCAAGAGAATCACTTAAGCCCAAGAGTTTGAGGTTACTGTGAGCTATGATGCACTCTACCAAAGGCGACATAGTGAGACTATCTCAAAAAAAAAAAAAAAAAAGAAAGAAAGAAATTCAATGCTCATCAGCATTATAACACTCAAAAGGACCACAAATATTTTAAATTGGAGGGAAAGGTGAGAAAGGCTGTATTGCAGAAATTAAAAGATGAAAAGCAAAAGCAAAGATAATTCTTTCAAACAGCAGTAAAACCTGGAAATAACATCACTGATGTGACTTGTAAATAACTTACAGTCTCAGGAAAAAGGGGAGCCATTCAATGATACATAAATTGTGAAAGAAACATTATTGAAATTGTAGGATGCTAGATCCTGATAATGTTTCAAAATTAAACTATCTGCCTCTTTCAAGGAGAACCATAACTGATCAATAGTATAAATTAGCCTTCAACTTAATAGAACTAATTCATGAAATACTTCAGAAGGAAAGTATGCATTATTCAAGATCAATGTCATAAAGCTGGACTGACTTTGGTAAATTTAGTGAGAGTATGTACAGATGGTGTACCTTCCATTACAGGAAAACATACATGAAGGGTTTATTATACTGAGAGAAAAGGTATTAAGAGCTCAAGATGCCCTCATTTCTTTTCATTGTATCTTGCATCAACAAAATCTCTGAGTTACTAAAGCTACTATTTTAAGTGACACTTTGCAACAAGTTATAAGTATTTTGGGAGGGTTTTTTGTTTTTTTTTTTAGAGACAGAGTCTCCCTTTGTCACCCTCAGCAGAGTGTCCAGGCATCACAGCTCACAGCAACCTCCAGCTCTTGGGCTTAGGCAATTCTCTTGCCTCAGCCTCCTAAGTAGCTGGGACTACAGGTGCCTGCCACAATGCCCACCTATTTTTTTTGTTGCAGTTTGGCCGGGACCACCAGGTCCAAACCCGCCACCCTCAGTATACAGGGCCAGCGTCCTACTCACTGAGCCACAGAAACTGCCCAAGTTATAAGTACTATTAACTATTTAATATGCATATCCTAAAAATGCAACACTGCATCATCAGTCAATTTCATAATGTGCTAAAGTTGAACAATGAGGTATTCAATGTGGATGTACCATATTGTTCTAAATTGTGTTGGCTATACCAGGGACAGCTATTAGCCAAAATGTTATCTCTGTAAGAACAGATGGTTAAATTTTATGGAAACAGAATCAGCAATGTGAATTATTGAAAGAGAACTTCTATAGGAATGCAGTGTTTCTGTGTCAAATCAAAACTACTTAAATATTTCTTTGCAAGGTAAAACTAAGTGTATATATGATAAGTGGCAAAAAATCCAAGTATTTTGCAAAAAGCTATCTTTTTTCAAACACTTCTTCAAAAGAAAATTTCCGATGAACATTTTCTCCAGTCAGCAAAGGTCATTGGTGAGCAGGATGATGCATGTGAATCATCTGAAGAATGTGCAACTGTTACAGACCTAGTAATTCAAGAATATAGTGAAAGGTTCACTGACTGACAATCACAATATCACACTGAAATCAGTGTTTCAGCCTTACCTCGTTAATATTACCAAGACACCTAAAGAACTACAGATGAATTGAGTGAGCCCTCAGTAGATGACATTTTAAAATCATTGTTTGATGCTTGGAAAAATCCAATTGAAATATGGGAAAATGCAGTAGAATATCCATGCCTTCAGCAACATGCCCATAAAATGCTTTCTTGCTTTTCAACCACTTTTTGTTGCAAATCCTTTTCTCCTACCTACCGCAAATCAAGATGCCCTTAAGGTCTCAAATGACTGATACCCATCTAGCAAATTAATCGAAACCATGAACCTCCATGTTGCAACCAAATATTTAAATACTTTCCAACAAAAAGCACATACAACAAAGTCATTAAAGGGTTAGTTAACTTTAAAATTAGTTTTCATTTTTTGAAATTATTAAGTACATAATGGTCAGATTTTTACAAAGTAATATACATTTTTAAGCATCTAATTAGAGTTTATTGAATGCAGCCTTACTTGATTACAGCTAAATTAATGCAGCCTTCCAACATGAAGTGTCCCCACTTAAGGATTAGATGAGACTTAGGCCGGGAGTGACCTGGGTGACAGCTACCTTTATCAAACTCTTTCCTGAGCCCCCATGGTTACATCAGCTTTCTATTTTCCAATTATCAGGAGCACAAATTTTTCATTTTTGCTAAGTAAGCCTGACATTCCAATGTCAACAGCAAGATATTCCTTACATGAGCTCATAAAAGAAGTGAAATATGAAGACTATTTTGAGGGCCTGGAGTTCCCAGAAAGGAAAAAAGGACTACTGTCTCTTTAGCCAGAAACTAAACTCAAAAAGGGTTAGTCGTAGTTGTCAAACCACCAGAGGTACAAAGAAACATGTCACAGTTTCATTTTCACTAGGAGGAGGTATAAAAAGGAACAGGTTTACACTAAGCCAAAAGGATTCAGTATACAAATCAATTGACAAGAACTTCTTACTTTAAAAAAGACATAGCAAGAGAGACTATTTTTCCAGAGATTTTTAAGGAAAAGCAAACAGGCCACCTTTGGGGAATGTTTCAAAGTGGTTATAAACTCACCCATGTTTATAACCACTCACGCCTTTCCTGCAGGTAGCAGTTCAAGCTGCCATAGCATGTTTCTGACTCCTTTTGCTTGTGTGCTTAGGAAGTCCTTTATCCACCCACACCCCAAATATCAACTGTATTGTACTGTCGCGACCCGTTGGGCTCCTATGGCCCTGGTCTCAGTTAGTGCAGGAAGGAACCAGGCGAGAGGTGGATTGAAGTACAAGCTTGCGGAAGGCAGGCTAGCCCTTACTTTCCAGGTAGTCCTGAGCAACCTCCGCACCAGCCTTTTATTGAAACGGAATAATACAAGTGAGGGGAGTAATTAACAATGACTATGTGCTCCTTCTTCATAAGGGCTCCTTCTCCATAAGGAGCACCTGTGGACAAGTCGCCCGCGAGTCCACCCCTCAGCTGTAAATCATCTTGCTTAGCGGTCATTTGTCTCTTGGCGTTCTCTACGTTGTACATTTGCATTTTTCACATTTATTCCTCTCACCCAGTTAGGATTTATCTCATGACAATGGTGTGAGAAAGGTCTTGACCTTTTCCCCCCAGAAGGTTTGTCAATTATCCTAGGGAATCACTGATATAGTTCGTGTAGTCAGTCTTAGCCAGGGAATACCTGGGCATTTCCATTTATTTTCACCTGAAGTCCCTAACTCACCTTCATTCCAACAATCATGGTAGGCAGCAATCGTTATATTTGGGAGTGGGTCAACATCATTACATCTTACAAAAACTCCAGTCATAAGCCCTGGGAGCAGATAGCACCACCAGAAAAAACTCTGAACTAATAGGGACAAGGGCCCTCTGTCAGGTCAAGCACACCAAACAGGCATCAAAAGAACTCTCTTCCCTTAAGAATTACCATGGGATAAGGACCTTGAGATGACCTGAAGAAAATAAGGGCAGAGAAGTAAAAAGGCAAAGATGGCACTTAGCTCTAGGCCCTCCTAAAAATCACTAGACAAAACGGCCAATGAATGGAAAACCTAACTTTATGGAGACTTTGAGGTTAAAAAACACAGTAGGAGATCTCAACTTACTGACTTAGCTCATCTAGTGCATAATCAATCTAGAGAATCAACGACATTTTTTAGATTCAACATGTAGGAGAAAAGGAACAACAAAGAGATATTACCTCAGTCTTCCAGCCTACTAGCAAGTAAATCAGAAGTGGCAAGCTCAACTGGCTACAGGAACAGATAAATGGGATAAAAAAGTGAAGGGAGTCAAGCAAACCTGGCTTCAGAGTCTGAAAAGCAATGAGGATTTTGGAACCTTGGCAAACTGGAGTTCATGTCCCTGAAATACATGCTTCTTCTAGAGGAGGCACTCACTATCCAGCTGCAGCCGTTTGCGCCACTGAAAACTTAAGCCCAGACCTGCCAGATCTTCTGATTTTTCTAAAAATAGCCAGAAATACGAATTCTTACGTGAATCTCCTCTTTCTTTTTTTGGAGACAACTATGTTGCCCTCAGTAGAGTGCTATGTAGCCACAGCTCACAGCAACCTCCAACACTTGGGCTTAAGCGATTCTCTTGCCTCAGCCTCCCAAGTAGCTGGGACTACAGGCGTCCAGCACAACACCCAGCTATTTTTTTGTTGCAGTTGTCATTGCTGTTTAGCAGGCCTGGACCAGGTTCAAATCCGCCAGCCTCAGCATATGTGGCTGGCGCTCTAACCACCAAATCTCCTAAGGTTTGGCTATTTAATTAAATTTCATTTTTAAGACACACAGGTCAAATCAGACTTATTTCTGGTGCATCGGTGGCAGTCCTCAGCCCAACAGTGTGTGGGCTTTCAGATTATACAACCCACTGGTCACTCAATTTTCCAAAACACCCTACCCTGCTCCCATGCCCATTTGTGCTTTTCTCCCTACTTCCCTCACCATGCTACACAACATAATGCACTCCAGGCACAAAGCAAGTCAAGAGTGCCACTCAATCTCATTCACCCCATTCAAGAGTCAGCAAGTTCTTATCTTCCTATAGGGAAGACCAATTACTAGGGAGAGTTACACTTCTAGGTCAGACTCTTGAGCCAAATTAAATAATTTTAAAGGTAAGTAGAGAATAAGTCTTATATCTCCAAAAATGTCATTTTTTTTTCTTTTCTAAGAACTTTTAGATGTCCTGGTTCATGTATTAATAATGACTAACTGTACTCACACAGCTTTGGAATTGAGCCCAACCATGCTGGAAGCAAAGGAAAAACACCTCAAAAGAAGTTCATTAAATGGAAAATGGAAAATGCTGTAGAATTTTTAGCTTCTACACAAAGTAAACTATTACTTAAAATAGTTTACCAAATGACATTCTATTCCAATCAAAATTAAGTTAGAAGTTTAAGGGATGAGTGAACCTACTGGGATCTAGATATTGACCTTTTCCCACAGGCTCTGACAGGATTACTCTATTAGGTAATCTTCGTTAATCATATAAACAAACTATAGTCTTCTATAATCTAGAAGACTTTTCTTCTTTCACTATGGAAGGATATAAAAAAATGGTTTTCAGTACAGGTTGTTTTAAGTATATTCACCTGAACAGGACTGGATAAGGCAAGGTTTATATAACATTACTATCCACACGCGATAGTCTATTCCTACTGATACCTGACAGCAATAAATTCTCCCCCTCTGCTCATCCTTCTTCCACACTAAACCTTCTAAAGATGATACTGCAGAGAACAGCAGGCTCTAATATCTGACACCAGCTTTAATTCCTAGCTGTGATTAAAATAAAAAACTGCGATATAATATACCAGTAACAGTATAAATATAACTGACACAAACTCAATGTTTAAACAAATTTTCAAATCAGATTTTACTATAAAAAATTATAAAAATGGAAACAGAAGAAAATCCAAGAAGTGATTTTTAATCCACTCTTAAAAGTCTTCTTTTACCAGTGGCACAATGACAGTAAGTAGCTACAACGGGAATCTACTCAATTAGTCCACAGACATACCAAGCAATGACAAATTTCATCACAAGACATGATGTTCCTAAGTGCATAAGCCCAAGTACAATACTCCTTGGGTGGAAACAAAGTACCAAGAAGCCCCGCGGTCTCAAACCCAGTAATAAGCCTAATCCCCTCATTTGTTCCCAATATTGGTCTGTCTGAAACACTTAGTCTTATGTACATGATTTACAATTGTTTTGTCTTGTTTGGTATTATCATAGAACCTACAAAAGCTTATACTCTAAAGTACTGTGCCATGAGATCAAATAACTTATTCATAATTGCTGATATTTTGTTAGGATATTATGGCAGCATCTATATTTTTCAAAAATGAGTCAAATAGAAAGAAGGAGGAAGAAAATTGAAGGGAAAATAAGGGAAGTGACAAAAAGGGAAAGAGAAGGATGGTTAAACTCCACAATATTCAGCAACAAGATTATGATAAGTCTACAAATTTATATAATGGAGTATGATACCCATGTAATAATTTGGTTAAAGCAAACCTTTAGACAAAACAACAGTAGCACTTATTGAACAAGTATAATAGCCAACAAGAAAATCTTATTTCCAAGAAGAAAGGAATACTTCAGAAAGACTAATAGCAATAATGTTGATTTTTTTTTCCTCTGTACCGTATAAATTCTAAAGTATAAATCTACACGAGGAATAATGACAAGTTTTAGTGAATAATGTGACTTTACTTATTTTACATGTCTCAAGAAATAATTCTAAAAAACCTGTTACTTTTATAAATAGAAATTATATTTCTAAATGAAAATGTACTTCTGGCTTGGCACCTGTGGCTCAAGTGGCTAAGGCACCAGCCACATACACCTGAGCTGACAGGTTCGAATCCAGCCCATGCCCGCCAAACAACAATGACAGCTGCAACCAAAAAATAGCCAGGCGTTGTGGTGGGCACCTGTAGTCCCAGCTACCTGGGAGGCAGAGGCAGGAGAATCGCTTGAGCCCAGGAATTGGAAGTTGCTGTGAGCTGTGATGACACAGCACTCTACCCAGGGCGACAGCTTGAGGCTCTGTCTCAAAAAAAATGCACTTCCTACACTTGACTATTCATGAAGTCATAACCAGAATAAAGTTAGCCATCAACAGTAAATGTCAAGGTTACATTCTTCAATATCAATAAAGTTATACCCTTTTGTACAAACATGGCATGCAACATATTATTCTTTCTTTGGAAATAAAAACTACTGGCCTTAGAGTTTCATAACAGAACTTAACCATTTTCTTTTATTTCTTCATAGAGCAAGACTCCAGCTATGGCAAGCATGCTATCAGTTTTTACTTTAAAAATTCTATGAATTCTGACTAATAAAAGTCTCCAGACAGTGAAAATAAAATTATTCAGTATCAATAATGCAGATACATACATTCATTGTATTCCAACTTACCTAATACGCTTACGAAAGCATCAAAAAGATGAAATGTAAGCAGAGGCTCTTTCAAGTGACCATAGTAATCTGCTATAGTTTTAAAGACATCTTTTTCAAATCCTAAGTACATGGGCTGCTTCAAATCAGAACAGTTGGGCCCTATTTTTGGAAAAAAAGAGAGAGAAAGATAAATAGTAATGGAGCAATTATCTCTGAGTATTACTCTCTGTGAATACACGTGGCATATACATCTGGGTATTCAAGATACACAGAAAAATTTTCATCAGGAAAATGAGCATTAATTAAATGAGGCCTATCTATTTTGCTTACACAATACTTTCTGTCTAAATTGAAATCTATTATAAAATAATCAGGAAAATTAAAGGCTTAACGCATTTTAAAAGACACTCATTTGTTTTTTACAATGTCCTTCTGAAAGGCATTTGTCTTAACCGTAAACAATTATAATTTTCTTTGAAATACTCAGTATTTTCCCAGTCTTGATAAACTTGATTAAGACAACAACTAGCTCATATGTGTAATATACCAGTAATAAAGCAATTTTTAAAGTTTTTCATTATTTCATTTTTGCTATATTATAAAATCCTACAGTCACAGTTGAATGAAATAACTTCCGCCTCTAAACTATTATTTCAGACCGATAAAAATCATTTTTAAATGATACCCTGAAAAGAAAATTTTGCATCTTCCCTTGTTAATTTATTCTGATTATAAACTCTCTATCTGATCTCCAACCAATCATCAAAAGACAGTTTACTGATAAATATTGTAAAGTTGGAGCAAAAATAAAAACCCCAACACTGCCTGGTCCTAGTTATATCTTATGCCAGCAGCAAGCAAGGCAAAATTCCACTTGCATTTGGGACCAAAGGAGAACAAGACATGTTCTCTACAGAGCTGGCAGCAAATGCCCCCAACAAACACTGCCAACTTAAGAGACTTAACTGGAGCCTTGAGGAAAATGGCAAGTGGTCCCATGAGGAAGAGTTTCACTGGGCTTCTCCATTTCCATTACAGCACGAAGAAAGGAGTGGCACGGCACTGGCCAGTCTGGGGCCAGCAGAAAACTAAACAACTGCACCCAAATAGACCTCTACCCCCAGGAGAACAGAGCAACAGCCAAGATAAATGAAAGAAAATTCTTCCTACAGAGTTGCTGTAACTAAAGAAAGAGGGTCAAGCTGAAATAGACAGTAAAACATTCTGGGTCTTCACATTTCAAGGCCACTGAGACATTATCAAATGCCCTGATTTGTTCTCTTTTAAATTCTCTTACCGTTCAATCTTCTTTTCTTATAAAATAACTTATTTTGACCCAAATCATGAAAATTGCGAAATATCTATGTGTGGTATCACATGAACATAGCAGCAAATGCAGGCGCCATGTTGCTTGTTTCCTTCCCTTACACATGCTAAGCTTAGTCTATACAAAGAGTTAAGTTGGTGAGTCTCAGAAAGCAACACATTGCCTAGAATTACTCCCTCCCATGGTAAGTCTGTGGTTCATTCTAAGTAGTTGTACTCCTTTGTGAATATTTCATCATCCTTGTCAAAAATATGCAAAAACCAAAAAAAGGTTTCTCTAAAAAAACCAGTGCATAGTGAGTCCTAGGAGAGGAAACCATATTTTTAAAATCTTTTCTTTCTTAGGCATCTTGAACTTTAAGAATTTTTTTAATCTAGTTTATAATTGTTACTCCCGACAAATTTTGGAAAAAGAAAAGCTTTGACTTTTTTGTATCCATTTTTGACTGAATTCTTATGATACACATGCACAAACAAGAAAAACATAATTGGCTCGGCGACTGTGGCTCAATCGGCTAAGGCGCCAGCCACATACACCTAAGGTGGCGGGTTCGAATCCCCAGCCCGGGCCCGCCAAACAACAACGATGGCTGCACCCAAAAAATGGCTGGGCGTTGTGGCGGGCGCCTGTGGTCCCAGCTACTTGGGAGGCAGAGGCAGGAGACTCGCTTGAACCCAGGAGTTGGAGGTTGCTATGAGCTGTGATGCCATGGGACTCTACCCAGGGAGATAGCTTGAGGCTCCGTCTCCAAAAAAAAAAAATAATAATAATAATAATAATAATATAGAAACAAGAAATATATAAACCACAGATGTAGGAAAGGGACTCATTAGGGAGGGGAACACTTATCATTATGTACTTAAGAAAATAGGATAAGCATACTTCTTAAATACATTTTTTCTTGTATAAATTATACATATAGTTGATAATTTTCTTTAATTTCCCATAGCTACCATATATAACCTATCCAATCATATAACCAGAGTTCCATGAAGAAAATAGATTTTCATATTATGTGTTTCTTAATTTTTTTTGTTAATCATAACTGTGTACTTTTATGGGGTACAGTGTACTGATTTGACATACAATGTGGAATGCTTACATCAAACTGATTAACCTAACTATCACCTCACTTACCTGTTATGCTCAGACATTTATACTCTACTCTGAATAGATTTGAAATGTACTGTTGCATTGTGCACAATAGGTGAGGTCCTACCAAATACCCTCCCTCCTTTTGGCCTTCTCCCTCCTCTCCATCCTCTTCCCTCCTTCTTTCTGGACTTTAATTGTGTATTACCATTTGTATGAATGTGTTGGTGATTATATATCGATGTCATAATAATATTGAGTAATTGGATACTTTTTCTTCCACTCTTGAGATACTTTACTAAGAGGAATGTTCCAGTTCTGTCCAGGTAAACATTAAAGATGTAAAGTCTCCATCTTTTCTTGGCTGCATGGTATACATATACCACAATTTTTTTAATCCCTTCATGGGTTAATGGGCTGCTTCCATGACTTGGCAATTATGAATTGGGCTGAAATAAACATTGTGGTGCAAATGTGTTTGTTATAAAATGATTTTTGATTATCTGGGTAGATACCTAGTAGAGGAATTGCAGGATCAAATGATAGGTCTACTTTTAGTTCCTTGAGAATTCCCCAAACTTCTTTCCAAAAAGGCCATATTAGTTTGCAATCTAAACTAATAGAAGTGTTCCTTTCTGTCCCTATCCACATAAAAATCTATAGTTTGGGGGTTTTGTGAAGTGGGCTAATCTTACTAGAGTTAGGTGATATCTCAAAGTGGTTTTGATTTGCATTTCTCTGATTATTAAAGATGATGAGCTTTTTTTCATGTGTTTGTTGGCCATTTGCTGTCATCTTCAGAGAAATTTCTGTTCAAGTCTCTTGCCCACAATGAAATGGAGTTATTTGTTCTTTTCTTATTGATTAGTTTGAGTTCTCTGTGTCTTCTAGGTATCAGCTCTTTGTCAGAAACATATCCTGCAAAAATCTCTCCCATTCTGAGGGTTGTCTATTTGCTGTACTAACAGTTTTCTTAGCTGTCAGGAGATTATTAATTTGATCACATCCCAGTAATATATTGTTGGTGTTGCTTCAATTGCCAGGGGGGTCCTCATCATAAAATATTTTTCCAAGACATAAAAATCAGTTCCAATTTTCTCATAAGATATTTAATAGGATTTAATTTAAACATTATGTGTTAGGGTTAAAAGTTAGGAGCATTTTAAAAATATTAAGATCAAATATTCTCACTGGATAAAAGATTAAATTGGAGAATTTCCATTATCTACCATAAGATTAAATCTTTTACCCACATAATGTTTAAATTAAATCCTAATATCTTAAGAGAAAAGTAGAACTGATTTTTGCCAGAATTCTCCTTTGTTCAGTCAGATTTTGAAATACTACCCTTAATAGAAAGAGTGACAACATTCCTCTGACAGGGTCACTTAGACTACTGTAAACAGTCCTTATATCCAACTTACTGCATCATAAATGAAAGGCAGTCAAAAGAACCTTTGAATTTCAAAGAAAAGCCAGTTTGAAAATTTAAATGTGATTCTAATAGACTACAACATAAATAATACATTTAGGAATTTTAAAATCATAACTGAAATTTTTCCTTATTCAGGTGGTCACTGTCTAAGACTTCAATGGGCACCCTCATTGCAGTAGTGGAAGTGATAACAATACAGAGAAAATTGTCAATGGTATACAAGTTCATAAAGAACCCAGTTAAAAGACAGGGTTATAACAAATTTGGTTTAAAGATCTACTTGGTTGTTATTAGATTAAAGATCTAATTGGCTTCTATTGGATTCTGAAATTGGGAAATATTCTATAAAATAGAAT
Source organism: Galagoides demidoff (assembly GCA_963574575.1). Lineage (NCBI taxonomy): Eukaryota > Metazoa > Chordata > Mammalia > Primates > Galagidae > Galagoides > Galagoides demidoff. The sequence goes on along the minus strand of CAUYQV010084871.1, from coordinate 31,880 downwards.
GGGTGTTCTGATAAAATGAGCATAGGAGGGTCGGGTCAGTTCATAGGCAGAAAAGGGCTGAAAAAAACAGAAACAGGAAACCAAAGTGAATTGTTCAATCAAAGTTACTTGCTATATAGGGTTAAGACAAAGGGGACTTCCTTATTGTGGGGGCTTAAATAGGCTGAACCACTTCTGATCAGTTGCTGTGAATTGCCTGTTTTTTTTGTGTGTGTGTGTGTTTATTTGTTTGTGTGTTTGTTTGTTTTAAGTTAGCTTGTTTGAAAGTTCAATTTGATTATATGGCAGTTAGCACAAGTGACTTCATTCTGGTTTGATCCAGTCTGTTGAGCTTAGTGTGGGAACTCAGTCCAAAGGAATAGCCTTCCTTAAAATTCATTCAACTAGCTCATATATTCTTTTAAAAAAGAATAACAATTTTTAGAAGAAGATACTCATAAATAGAAATGTACTAATAATTCCAAACTGCCTTAGAAAGAGGTGGACAAATCACAGTTGTTAGAGAATCACAAAAATGGTTTTGTATTATACTCTTGTCAAGTGGGAAAATGTAAAAAATATTTATACATAGGGAAAACATTTAAAATTGCTAGATTCAACTAAAGAGTGGTAAATCATCTCTTTGAAAAGATACTTCAAACATACTTTAGTAGAGATTAAACAATATATAATTCCTTCCAATATAGATAACTATACTTTTTAGACTCAAATTTTGTTAGCTTATCTTCTTGAGATGGATGCTTATAAATGCCTAAGTGAATTTACTTTCTTGTCAATGGGCATATTCCCACTCAAACATTAGACATGCAGGCTGATGAGAGTAAATTAAAAGCCTATCATGTAAGAGTTCAATAATCTAGAAGACGTTATAATTAGAAATAATCTGCATATAAAATTTATGTTGTTTAGAAAACCTAAATCACTGCTAAAAGTTTCAAGAATTTTTAGAAAACAATTGCTAATTTTAATCCACTTCACTTTGATTTTTGTGTCTCTGGGGGCTACTTCTTAAAGCCTCAAACAAGTTTAGATACTTAAAATTATTTTCCTCTGATGTGCAACAAGTTTAAGCAGGAGAAAAATTGCTTTACTTGGTCCTCTTACAGTCTAATTTGTACAGATCATTCTAGATTCACTTAGGCTCTTTTAATCTTGGCTACCTGTGAAGAATTTCTTTTTTTTGGGGGGGTCTATTTTTGCCCAAATCCCCCAAGTGCAGTCTGCACCCCACTGAATAGTTCTTATTTTATAAGCTACTGGTGCTGAAAGGCAGCATAGCAGGACAGTTGAGAGGGTGGGCTCTGGGGTCAAATTGGGCAGACTTCTGTCCTACTCCTGTCTCTCTCTGGCTCCAAGCCCTCAGGCAGGTTGCATAGCCTCCCTCCTGCCTCGCTTTTTCCGTCTATCAAGAGAGGAGAATAATAGTACCAATCCACAGGTTGTCATGAATCTTAAAAGGGCGTGTGTGCGTGGCCAAAAGCCAAAAAGCTTGGCACATGTAGGAGCTGGCGAGAGTTAGCTAATGCTCCGATTGCTTTCACTGTGTAGGTATTTCTTTCAGACAGAAAAATGGAACAAACCTTAGCATTTTAGAGTTGAAAATTGAAACTATTATGATTGACTGGGAAATTAAAAGATTGACTTGAGTTCTTCAGAATGGGAAGAAAAAGGCTCGGCTAGAGGGAGAACAATCAGTCCCCCACACAACATTGTAGTGTGGCCCTTCTCTGTGTCTGTTCACACATCATACCTTCAGAAAACAGAAAGTAAGAGGATAAAAGGTAAAGTCACTCACTCGGGACTTGGAAAACCACCTTCCCACAGCTTCACAATCATTACACGCAGTTGAAATGTTCTGTATACTTATACTATACATTCATTTCAGGTAAAAAGAGTTTTAAAAATCATTTAACATTCCCCCATAATAAAAGATAAATAAAGATTGCAATGCATATTGTATCAGATTATCAAAGCTGTCATCTGTTGCTTTTAAAGTTTAAACAAAGGTTTATTTTCAAGACAAGAAGTATAATGGCTAATTCTCACAGATCAAAAAACTGTGCATTGTGTTTTGGATTACATTTGAGGGACTTTTCAACTTTTATTTAAAACCCAATTCATTTAATAGAGAGGTAGAAATATTCTTCTAGGGATGAAAATAATTAAATGTCCTTCTTACTCAAACGACCCAGCATGTTGAATAAATTACTTCCTAAATGCATGTTTTATCATGTTGTGTTGTTCAAGGACTGAACTATATTTCTTCCGTTTGTTTTTTTAATATACAAGTCCCCTATGACATGCAGGAGTTACCATTAATAAGGCTTCTGCTTTAGGGAAAGGACAAGTGGTCTTCCTGTTTTCCTGGTTCAGTGATTCCTATGCCATCCTAGGAAGGCTTTGTAGGTCTAGTCTTGTCAAGGATGATAACAGCAGGCCAGGTGCCATGGCTCCCACCTATAATCCTAGCACTCTGGGAGCCTGAGGAAGGTGGCCACCAGCTTGAGCAAGAGCAAGACACTGTTGCTAATAAAACAGAAAAACTAGCTGAGTGTTGTGACAGGTGCCTATAGTTTCAGCTACTTGGGAGCTGAGGCACTCTATCCAGGGTGAAAGAGAGAGATTCTGTTTCAAAAATAAAAAATAAAAAAGATGATAAGAGTAAATATAATGGGTTCAATTCTCCTTTATCTAACCACATGGGAACATAGACAACTTTGTCAAAGTTTTAATGAGATTTACAAGTAGAATGATGAGGAAAAAATAAGGAGACTTTATTTATCCTGAATAAGAGGCCATACTAACTCAAGATTCCTATAGAGGGGATGATGAACACAGAAAGTTCTTAAGGATATCTTTGGAGATAGAATTCTCGTCAGCTCCCTTTTCTTCCTAGCCTACACCCACTCCTGGAATGACATCATCCATGGCTTCCATACTGATATAATGCGGTCTTCTGAACGAGATCTCTCTATTCACACACCCAATTGTCTTTGCATATTTCAAAATTTCTCATAGACATATCAAAATAAAAATCATCTTTTCTGTGCCCTCAGCCCCCATGCAAAGACACCAGCATTTCCCTGAACGTCACCATATATTCTGGTGAGCGCCATTTCTACCTTCTAACCCAGACAGATGCCTACAGGGCACCTTTAACCACTCTACATTCCCACAGCCAATCCATTAGCCACTTTTATTACTTCAAATTCCTTCCAATCTCGGGAATTCATTATTTTATCTTCTTCATGTCCTTTGCCACTACATAAATTTAAGCCATCATTTCTTAGCTAGATTACTTCAAGGAACTCCTAATAAGCCTCTTCTCTAATCTGTTATCTTCACTTCTACTAGACTAGAGTAACAATTTCAAAATGAAAATATGGCCATATTATTACCCTGCCTAAAGTAATTCAATGGATGCCAATAGTTCTCTGTCTCACATTAATCTCTACTCTCCCCCCTTGCTCTGATCCTCAAGAAGGGCTTTCTTGCCTCCAAATCAGTTCTCTTTTTACTTCATCCTGTTCACACTCTTTGAACATTGTATGTTCTCTACCTAAATAATTTCTATTTATCTTGAAAGTTCAGATCAGATACTTCTTTCAGAAAACCTTACAGATTTCTCTCTGTGTTGTCTTCCTCAACAAGCAAACTTAGATATCTCACTTCTGGACTCCCACATTATGTTCTATTAATCATAGTGTATTTTAATTGTCTATTAATTTAACTACTTTTCCCTTTCAACCATCAGATTCTTAAGGCTCAGAGACTTACAATATTTGCCATTGAATCCAGAATGCCTGGCACATAGCCTAATACATAACACTTTTTAATTGTTTAATCAAATAGAATGAAGAACATAGATTTAAGAATCAAAATGTATAAAGAGAATGCTCTGGCTAATAGTTAAATTAACTTTCATTTAATAAAAATTTTTTTAAATTAAATTGTACTTTGATGTTGTGGACAAGGTCCTAGTTCTGCCTCCCTTACCTCCAGACTCTGAGGCAGATTTGTGTGCTGGAAGTTTATTGAGAAGTGTTACCAGGAACAGTGCCTATGAGGAAGCAAGAAAAATATTTCTGAACCAAAGGAGTTGAACTACAATGCAGTTACAACAGAGACCTCAGTTGATTCTCCTAGGACCCCTGAACCTGAGATGACCCTTGAGAATTGGCCCTCATCAATACAATGGGGCTGGGCTTTTTTGTTCCTGTTCTGACCAATTGTTAGATAAAGGTTACACCTAGGAGGGGGCCATGGCCTTGGCGAGACAGTTACTTTCAACAGAGGTTAATTCCTAATGAGAGAATTATTTTTGAATCACCAGCAACCAATGCTCCCAGCAGCTGAGGGAATGAATACCTCATTCCCAAAGTGGGTAGCTGGGTGGTACATAGCACCCACTTCAGTCCATGCTTTAGGCCTCTCAAATCCATTTACTTTATATAGTAAGTTAATGATTTTTCGCTACCTGAGGGAAGCTCCTCTAGGATTCTGCTTTGTTTCTTTCCCTGGAGAAGTACACAAGAGGAGTGTTACTGAGACAAACTATAGCTCTTTATGCAGGTGGTCTCAAAGGCACAAGTGATAATCATCTCCATCCTTTAATACCCATACAGCCTCAATTCCTTTCATCTCCGGCTGGCACCTCTGCTATTCCAGGGACTTTCCTGGTGGAATAACACAGACCTTCATCTACAAGGGGACTGAGTCCTCTCATACCCATCTCATGTCATGGCTGCCATACTTGGTCATTGGACAGAGGAGTATGAATGAGATCCAAGTACATCTAACAGGTGCCCAAGTTTTTCTTTCTGCCATTGTGAAATAATGGCCACACTTTCTCTGGTGATAAAGTTGGTTACCCCTGGCAATATGGGTTAGTATATTCCTTTCCTGCTGGTCTTTGGCATAAAGACCTGAAGTGAGAAAGCAGCAGCTGTGCCTTTACATGTGATGAAACTCTTGCCACGCCTTCTGATAGAAGCATTCCCCTGTGGGAATCAGGACTGCTAAACAACAGAGCCTAAATATATGAAAATGCAAAGAAAAAGTTTCCCTAAAAACCTAGGAAAGATGGTAAATAGGCACTCTCTATTTCCCTTCTCCTGGTTTTTGGACCTATATATTGCAGTACTGGGGATACCACACTATAACATGGCTATTGGTTTAGGCTGTACACTGTATCCAGGAAGATGATACCCCAACCTCACAGGGGGTTCCCTCTAATCTGGTACCTTGTAGGTGTCATCCCCATACTGGCAACTTACCTTCAAAAGGCCAGGCCATGGTTTTCCCAGCCTGACAGCTTCAAGGAGGTGTGTGTTACAGACCCTATAGGGTCCTTTGCCATAAACTATATCCTTCAATATAAGGCAATGCTATGTCCTATACGATGTTGGTAGAACAGAAACTCTGAAGTCTTCAATTAGTGATGCTAGCTGGACCCCAGAAGACAGGAAAGGCAAAGTCACACCTGGAATATGTGTCAATTCTGATCAAGAGAATCTCCATGTCTTCCAGGAAGGAAAAGGGCTGATTTGTTAATTTGTGTCCAAGTAGTTGGCTCTTCTCATAGAGAAGTGGTGCCATGTCAGAGGCTCAGTGTTGTCCCTGTGGCTGTCAGGATAGACATTGGGAAACAGCAGTAGCTAAGTCAATCTTGGTGAGTGGGAGAACTTGCTGTTTGGCCCATTCATGGATGCTCCTTTCACCTTGCCTTCTCCACAACCATTATGTCAGCACTGGAGTGGCCAATGACACTGACTGATGATAGCAGTCATTCTCTATATTTTATTTTTAGCGCATCTTTTGTGGTGGATGCCCTCTGACAAGCATTAATATGTTTATATTACAAAGATCGTCACACTTTCTGCCCACTCCATAGGTCCATCTATACTACTTCTTAGACTCCCTCATTCCTAATCTTTCCCTTTTCTCTCCAACTCCCTGAGCAACTAGGCATGTTATTCAGCATTAAGCATGAGTTAATGCATATTCTTAACTTGGACAACACAAAAGCATGAATAGGTGCAGTGCCCCAAACTCTGACCACTGGGAGGATTTTTTCTCATGGCTGTCATTTAGGGGTACCTATCAGTGGGGCAGATGTGCAGAAGCAGCACATTCTGGCTGGTACTTGTCTACTAAGTTTATCATTCATGAACCATGCTCATCCTTTTTCCTCCTTTCCTAGCTGGGAAGGGATCCCTCTCCTTAGCCATTGGCGTGAGCAGAGGTGCGGTTGCCATTGTGACACTTCACTTGGAGAAGTGGGCCATGTGCTTATGCAGTTTGTCTGAGCCAGCCAGCCCTGATTGTGTTTAATTCTGGATGTATCACTTCCATTTTACAATGGGTTTCTGCTGGGCCTATCAGCCTATGACTTGTCACATCAGACATAACTTAGCTCATGACAGGAACAACTGGCCACATGGTCACTTGATATTTTGTGGTCAGATGCTCCATGCTATCCAGTGGCACACCAAAGTCATTTTTCAAAAGAAATATAATTATGAGCTTCAGACGGCATGTCCTTGCTCCTTAACCCTAGGGATCTGTTTTATGACTTTCCTATTAGGGTTTGCAATAAATCTGCCAGATGATATGACTCCAGTGAGAGGGCAGCTTTCACTGTGGCATGAACTTACTATCCAGCACTTTTTGGTTCTAAGCCCCATGTAAAGCCAACAGCATTATATGTCCCTTAGTAAAGTGTTGGAACAGTATCTCAAAGTGTGAAATATGCTATCTCCAGAACCTAAGGAGGCCTGCCAGGGTCTGAATTTCCTTCTTATTACTGGGGAGTGTAAATAGCAACAGTTTCTTCCTTACTTTGGAGAGGCTGCCCCTGCATTCCTCAGACTACTAAAATCTCCGATGATATAGAAGATTGTGAATTTCCATGAGAATCTTCTGGATATAACATGCCTTACCAAGGCTTGCCACTTACTGGATATCAGTCTGATAAACATGAAGTCATCAAATAATAGACTATAGATGTTCAGCAGAATGTCCAGAGAGTTCAGCTCCCTTAAGAGAGAAGGAAGGAGAACATAGTACTGGGGCAAGGCCATAAATTTGTATTATTGTCTAATCCAAGTGAATACAAAGTGCTTGTGTTCTTCCTCTCTGATAAAGATGAGAAAAGAATCGATTTGCCGATCAACAGCTGCCAATTATGTACGTGAAAGTTGGTTGAGTTTGTGGCAATCTTGTCATTTGTTAATGTTTACCTGGCTTTCATCCCTTTTGCTATCAGAGAGTCCAGTTCTGATGGCCTGGAGGTTTTCTGGGAAAATAATTTAAATTGTAATTCAGTTGTAACATATGTCTCAGCCAACTTTAAAGACAACTGTCATTAGGGTAGTCCTTAAGTGTTCTTCCCCTTTAAGGCAAGTGGCTGTGGCTTTGTTCTATCTGTGTTGATCAGTCACTAGATGTGAGCTGGCCCCAAGGAAGCAGGTATGACCTTGGAGTGAGCAGTTCCCTTCACCAGCAGTTAAGTCCAATTGAGGGATTCTGTTGTGAATCATCAGCAGACAATACTTCTAGTAGGTAGAGAAATAGTGCCGCAGTTCTGAACTGGGGAACCTGGGCCACATGAGAACATCCACTATTGGCAATATGCCATTAAGACGACAAATACAGAGGAAAATCATCTTACCAACTAAACCATTACCATCTTCTCTGGGACCTCTGAGGGGATAAACAACTCTGGTATGCTGCAGTCAACATTTTTAGGAGAACAAATAAATGAGTTGTGGGATTTGTTCTTGCAAAGATTTAGGCCATCAAAAGAAAGAAATATTTGGGAGAAAATAATGGAAGTATTTGAGTCTTCTGATCCTAGAAAAGCAGGCTCTGAAAATTTCTGGTGTCTAAGACATTTCTGGAGGTATTTATCCCCTACAATGATAAAAGATCAAACTCCATAAACTCTTTTATGTCTTGGACTTAAATAGTATATATCTTTGGTAAAAGTTTTATTGTTTTGCATACTAAACAAATCTCTTCTATGTTCATACTTCTCGGTGATTTTTAAAATGTAATACTATACAAGTACATGCTTGTATACAGAATGAAAGAAAATAAGATGTGCAGTAGCATTTGCAAATGACCAAAGCTGCCCACTCAAACCTCTGACACTCCTTGAAATCCTTAATAGACTACTGAGAGCACACATATCAACTTTTTTCTCATCATATTATAGACAGTAACACCAAAAACAAGGACTTTAGAACATTGCAAGGAAATTATTTGAGCTTTTAAAATTGTTATTCTTCATGAAAATATATTTAGAGGCTTTAACTCAGGTACAGATTAAAAACAATTCAAAATATGGCATTAAATAATACAATTTAAGTAGATCTTGGAATGTAAAAATATTTTCTAAAGAGTTTAGCTTCTCTGTCCTTTCCAGAGCCCTGTCAGGTAAGCATAAATTATTTTACACACACACACTCCTGTATGTGGGAACTGAGGCAGATGTTAAATTATTTTGTTAGAACATGCACAGCTAATGAGAACCCCTCCTAAGGCCTAATCAGGTTTTTTTTGCATCAAAAATAAGTGTTGCTTACCTATACCATATAGCCATTTATAAACATGATGTATACTTGACCTTCAAAAGAATAGCTTGTTTTTATGTACCTAGAAACACATTTCTGAACAGAGAATCTATAAAACAAATAAAAATTAATTTGGGTGGGGGTTTTAACTTTTTGTAAATGCAAAACACAGCCCCAGATCAGAATTTCTTTCCTCGGGAGGATACTTCACTTGTTTTTATCCTTGAAGCTAACACTGTGGGAAAATTAGAAAGAGCTGGTTCAGCTGATTTCAAGTTATCTTAGCAAGAACATTTCCTATGTATGCCTTGCAGAAAATTCCTGAAGTTTCACATTTTGCACGATGTTAGACTTTCCTGAAACATAGGGCTATATGAGGTTTTAAAGAATTGATTGATACTTTTAAAGTTAGAGCAATTTCCATTTTTTAAAAAGAAGATCATTTCCCATCTTTTTTATCTTGAAGAGACACTCTTCATAATGATGATTACTCTAGCTACCAAGTATTTTCCCCAGGCAAAAAAAGGGCCTTGAGCAGCACATCTGTAAACTTATCCAAACCCCACAGTCCACGTGGAAACAGACTTCAAAGCAGGAAGAAGCTCTAATAAGAATTAAACACAACACCCTAATAATACTTCTTAATAATAGCACCTAACAATTATACAACGCTTTGCACTTTCAAAGCATTTTATAATCATTAATTAGTTTATCCACACAACATCCCTATGACTTATGTCAGTATTATTACCCTCATTTTAAAATGAGGAAACCAAGATCCAGAGTGATTAAGTGCTTTACCCAAGGTTGCATAATGATTCAGTAGCAAGTTCACAGCTCTCTATATTATTTTCAGGAATAACAGAGGGTAGGAATCCTTGAGGTCCACAAACCATTTGCTAAGACAAACCTGCTGTTCTCCCCTCTCGCCACCAATGATACCCTCCTTTCTTCATTGATTTCTATAGAATGAGGCTAAGAAATGAAGAATTTTAAACACTGGCTGGGTACCCATAGCTCAGTGGTTAGGGCATCAGCCACAGCTGGTAGGTTCGAACCCAGCTGGGGCCTGCTAAGCAAAAATGACAACAAAAACAAAAAAAACTAACTGGGTGTTGTGGTGGGAACCTGTAGTCCCAGCTACTTGGGAGGCTAAGGTAAGAGAATCATTTAAGCCCAAGAGTTTGAGGTTGATGTGAGCTGTGACACTCTACGGCCATGGCACTCTACCAAGGGTGACAAAGTGAGACTCTGTCTCAAAAAAATAATAATTTTAAACCCTTTAAAATATTGAAGAACATAATAAACTGATTTAATGCAAAGAAAAAGAAAAGTCAGAGTATTAACAATACAATGTGCTCTTCAATTATCTGTCATGAGGACAGATGTATTTGTGATGGATCGCTAAATGATGTTCTGTTTTTAGGAGAGAAGTTGATAGCACAGTCTCCTCCTGTAGGTTTAGTTAACAGACCTCCTTGCTCCAAAATATGATGGGGCACTAATACCAGCACCACTACCAATAATCAATGAACCAATAAAACATGCCTACATATTCTTTTTCTCCTTATGATAAAGAAAAAAAGTTTCCTTGATTCTTTAAGTCTGTATCTATATAAATCTAGATGAGCAAAATAAAACTATTTTTTAACTTTCAGAAATATGTTGTAACTTGTTCCCTATCGCAATCAGTTTAAGTAGGCTAGAACGTACATTGCCAAACAAACAACTTTAAAATCTCAATGACAAATCCGTTATTTCTTACTCAATTTAAGTGTCCCTTTTAGGTTGGTATAAGGGCTCTGCTCCATTCTGTCTTCACTTAGAGACCCAAAATGACAGAGCCATAAGCATCTTGGTCACTCTGAGAGGAGGAAAGAATATTCACAATTGCACACCTGATCTTGAAGCTTCAACATGGAAGTGATGCGTCATCCTTACACTTCACGGGCCAAAGTAAATTACATCATCATGGCTAATTCAAGTGGGCAGAAAAGGAGAACCTGAATATATGAGAATTGCAAATAATAACTGCTTGCCTTTTGGCCACTGAATATTTTGCACATTCCCCTTCCAGCCTACTTTCTGCCTTGAAGTGACAAATGTCAGGGCCACATTGTCCTTTGGCCAAAGAGATGTTTTTAAGAGCCTGATCTCAATTACCATTCTTCCCTCTCCCTCACGTGGCTGCTAGGTATGACTCAAAGGGTGGAGGCTCTGTTGGCTAAGAAGGCATGAAGTAGGGTAAAGAATCTATCCCATCAATAGTGGAATTGTTACATGAACAAGAAAAACCTTTTGTTGTTGTTGTTGATTTCAGCTCTGAAATCATGGGATTGTTATTGCAGACTAACCTGGCCAGCTCTGATCAGGCAGCAACAATAATTGACAGCCATATTTTCCTCATTACAGTCAGATGAAAACCTTTGTTATCAACAAGCTCAAAAAGGAAGGGATAGGAGTTCAATATGGTGATAAAATTGACCTTGATATCCACTATGTGTAGTTCTCTCTATACCCTCTTTTCTTTCTTTCTTCTCATTTTGTTTGTCCCTCTCCTCTCCTTCCCTCCCCTCCTCTCTTCTATTTCCCTGCCTCTCTCTCTCTCTCTTTCTCTTTTGCTCTCTTTCTTCATAAATGCCAAAAGCTTCCTAAAATCAGCCTAGTTAGAATGAAGCTTTGGAATCAAAGATATCTCTGGAATCATGTTTCATGGTGCTTGTAGAACCACCTTGTTACTTTCTGAAGAAGCAAGTAAATAAAATAATGGTATCTTCACACAGTAATGTGCATGGCTTTGGTTTTTTTCCTAATACCTAGGATCCTGGATTTTTATTACTATAATAGTTATTTTAAAAGTTTATCATTTATTCATCCTAATGCTGCACCTGGCACTTTACATGAATATATATATTATCACATTTAATTTATAATACACGTAAGAGATTTTTTAATTCAGTTTACAAATGAGGAAACCAAGTTTTACTTAATTTACACATGAGGAATAGCTTTGTCAGGACAAGCCACTAATGAATGGTTGAACCAGCATAAACACCAAATTTGGGTGGCACTAAAGCCTGTAATATTTCTTGGGTAACTTTTCTCATTTTCAGATGTGTAATTACTTATGACATGAATATAATTCACACTGGTTGTTAAGTTTTCAGCATGACTTCTTTTAAACTTTTGTGATTGCAGTAATCTGGAGATCAACATGGAACATGAGGAGGTACAAGTCTTCAGAAACTCACCCTAAAACCCCAAGATGCCATGTTGTTTAAGAAGTGCTTGTCAGATTCCAAATTTTCCTCCATGGAGGAGCTCTGTGAGTTACACCATGCACCATTCATACCCATTCCCACTTAGAACAGCTAACATAGATGGAGGTATTATTTTAAGTCAGTGGTTCTCAACCTGTGGGTCACAACCCCTTTGAACTGTACTAAAGGTTTGCGGCATTAGGAAAGTTGAGATCACTGTTTTAAGTCATTTATACAATTTAAATCATTTAGTCCTCATTATGAGCGATGTATTCTATTATTGTCTCTATTATAAGAAAATGGAGTAACTTGCTGAAGATCGTACAGCAGGAATTGTAACACAGGTAGTCTTTTCCTGGAACTTACTATGCTGCCTCTGCAAGCGCACACACACACACACACACACACACACACACACACACACACATGCACACCAGATGAAGTAATGTTAGCTGATAGAAAGAATACTACCTTAAGGGGAAGACAACTGCCGTTCTGAATTCCTTTTTCCCTTAGCTCTGCTCATTGGTTCATCCATTCACATAAATGAATTGGGACTTCTAAGTGCCAGACATTATTTTAGGTACTTGGGTTACATTGTTTAAAAAAAAAAAAAAAAAAAAGTTGTAGAGAATGGGTTTGGCTAAATAATTTAATTATTCAAGTTGCAACTTACAAGTTGCTTTTGTCGGGATGCCATTCTTATGACCTACAGAGGAGATTGAAGAAATTTCCCCTCATGACTCCTTTTGGCCCCCATTCCTCACCTGCCAAATAGCCATCAAAGCCGTCTTCACTCCTCTTCATTACTATAACTTGACTGAAGGAATTTGGAAAAGGCTTTCTCTACCATGGTCTATGTGTATAAGGGCTCAGGATTTCAGTAACAAGCAGAATTCAAATTGGGCAATCTCATTGCATCTTGACTCTACTATAGAGCAATGAAAGTAGATTTTATTTTACTTTACTAGGCACAAAAGATGAGAAGGCAAAGTATTTGAGTGAGCTAGTTCTTTCAAAAAGGAAACTAGTTTTTGAGAATAGTTAGTTACTTATTACCCTTTAATATGATTTCTAATACTGTAAGTATGAATAAGCATCTTTGAAGCAATGTGAGTCTGATATATGGTTTCTTAGTCTTTAGATAAAAGAATAATTCTTTCAGGTAAACAGGGAAGAGGGACATACATCTATTTCTGCTGATAGAGAATGGTTAGCCTTTCCCCACAGATCAGCACACAATCCTATTTACCACTCAGAGAACAGAGTAAGTTTTAAAGATGTAGAGAAGGGTAAAGTCTCAAATATAAGCTCATTGCTGATACTGGAGGCAGGTGAGTGATAAATTACCACAGTGAGTCATTATTCCAAGAGATTTCTTATAAACATTAGCCAACAAAGGAGGAAAGATTGGCCATTTGGAAACACACACTAATGACTTAGGGTGAAATATAAATCATTTCAAAGAACGTGTTGATTCTGGGAGGAGAGAGAGAGAGAAGCGAGAAGAGCAAGTTGTGAACGAAACTGAAGCTGAGTGCTAATCATAGCTGGGAGAGCGCTCTAACTGGCAATGTCAAATGGGGTTGTTGAAATGACAGAATGGAATGACAAAGGACTAGAAACTACCCAACAAACTTGATTTAACCTCCTTTGAGAAATATTTGAGGGAAAGTAACTAGATAAACTCAAAATTGAAATTTCTTTGCAAAGCAATAATATCAAGATTCTCAAGCGCCTGTAGTCTCAATTGCTTTCTTCCAAGGTTTTAGAATGGAAAGAGAGAATGTGCACAGTTTTGGGACTTCACAAAGTGACTAGGTGGGAACTAATGATATTACAGTACAACTTATTTTGAAATAGGGCTCATTTAAGCTATTCTTAAATGAAACACTGCAGACATTAAGACGAAGTAGGAAAAGTTCTTTCATAATGACAAATTACAGAATGATCAGTTCATCCATTTCATTTTTGTGAGAGAGGAGAAAAAAGAAATTATAACAATATTAAGGCATACAATGTCCCACGGTGAACTTCCCTAAAAGACAGTGTTTATATTATTCTAGGGCCTCCTTTCAAAGTTAAGAAACAACAAATATGATTTTATTTTCCCTTTTATTTAAATATTGAAAATGCTGGCCCTCAAAATTAAATCACTGAGGGTGAACTTATACTTTACAACATTTTCAGGGGCTGAGAAGCCCTCTTGTGAAAAACAATACTATTCATCAAAATTTAGATGAAAGGGTTAGAGTGTAACTTTAGAAGTACAGACATCAGAAATAGATGCCATACAGTTGGAGAAAACCACACTGTGGCACAAATGGCCTGTTTTGACAGGGAAAAGGGAGGAGATAAGTATGCTGAGGGCCTCCGTGGGATGGGAAGTGAGAACACTGATGACTAGCATTTGGGGAACAAATATTCATTATTTCACAGCTTTGCCTAGTACTTGTAGGACAGTGCTCCAACATAACTGGGCTCAGACCACTGACACAGTTTTCTTAGTACCGCTATCACCTATCTATGGATTACCCACACTGCCTTATGCACACAAAAACATTCATTCTGCCCTCACACCTGTGAGATCTGCATCTCTACTGCTTCCAGCACCCAGCCAACTCTTTCCAGCTCTCTGTCTTCTGCATTCCCAGGTGTCCTTTCCCCCTCCTCCCCCCACCATATGTTCCTAGTGAGCACTAGTATGCTACGTACTCTGCTTGATCCCAAGCTTGGCCACCACCCATTTCTCCATGTTGCTACCAGCCTAACCTTTGTAAAGCACTCTCATACATTTTCTTCCCTGCATCTGCATAACAACCAAATTAGGCCTGAGCTACTTAGCCTGACCTTCTAGAATCATGAGCTTCTAAGTAAATCTATACTTCAAATTTTCCCATCTTTACTTCTATAGTTTCCTATGCTTAGAATATCCTGAAATTCATCTCACCCCTAAAAATCTTACCTACCCTTAAATATTAAACTTTAATGGCATCCATTTGAGAAAGTGGTCCCCAATTCACCCTGCCCTCCTTTCTCCACCTAAACAAATAGGATCTCTGTCTTTTTTGGGCCAGGGTAATTTTTTGTTGTTGTTAATCTCTTTTTATTCCATGTGGTGGAAGCAGTGATACTCTACCCAAGTACCTCTGTAGGAATAAAGAACATATTCCCCTAACTGGTGGGTGAGCTGCCAAAAGGCACCCTAAACTGTCAGTTGTGTTTAGAGATTGTTTCAGCTAAAGAAACATGCCTCATCCAAGGTCACTACTTCCAGCAGCAGCTATAGCCAAACACTAACCAACATGGAGGGATAAAATTATCACATACTCAGCTCAACTTAAGAAAACTCTGAAGAGCCTCCCAATCCCAGAAAATTTTATTAGTAATGTATCAAAACTTAACTTCTTTCCCTGTCCAATTAGTTTCTTCCACTATGTTTCTTCCACACCTTTCTCTTTCCCTACCACACATAGAGGTGTTGCTTTCAGGAGCGTTTCCTACCAAACACACTGTATGCTCTGATATATGCTTCCTAGGAAACCCAAACTGCAGCACAGTACTTAATCAAGGTCAATTTCCCTTCTATTAAAGTTATATATGCATTTATCCATGTTCCCTATACTACACTACATTATAAAATCTTTGCAGCAGGGATTGCGTTTTCAAATCATATATGTCTGCAGTATTTGACATCAGGACTCTTAAATGTATAGTGGGTATAAATGAATAAATGAGGGAATTAATAATTAATGCCTAAAATTAGCACCTCGGTGGTACTGCAAGATCTTTATACATCTAAAACATCACCAACATGTTTTCCTTAATTGATGTATTTAATGAGCATTAATTACAAATAAGACCCCTTGCTATCATAGCTGCACTAGGGATGAGGGAATAAAAATAATAGACTCCCTGCCCTCAGGAAGTTTATAATTTAGTCACCAGGATAATTATAGCCAACATTTATGGCAGTGGTTCCCAGTGCTGGCTGCTCATTAGAATCAACAGAGGAGTTTTACTGACTTCCAGTAGTGGGCTCCACCCCCGAAAATTCTGATTTAATGAGTTAGGTGTATATTCTGGGCACCAAATTCCCCAGGTGATCCTAATGTGTCACCAGAGTGAAGCGCCCCTGAATTATGCAGACCTTATGTGTTCTAAGTACTGTTGTAAGGGCTTATGCTAAACTAATTTAATCCTCATAACAACATTATGTGAAAACTATTATAATTGTCATCATTTTATAGACAAAGAAATTAAGACACAGAAGAACATTGAAATATTTTGCCCAACATCACAGACCTGGGAGTTAGAATTTAAACCCCCAAATTCAGCCTTCATATTTATGGCTCTTAACTAACATAAAATAGTTTCTCACTTGTAGAGACAGGGTGAAAAGAAAATCAGTTTATGTAGATTGAGTACATATTATATAAACATTTTATCATTTGAAAATTGGGAGTTCTCTATGGTGGAAATGGTAATAATAATTTCTGATATTTTGTACTTTGATCTAAAATATTAGAGTAAGAACTAAATAGTATTTCATCTATTAAAGGATGCAGAAAATCATGCTAACTTACAGGGAAGATGGATAAAAATAAGATAGATAAATTAACACTATATATTTGGTCAGGACTTTATAATTTATGACTGAAAGTGGATTCTTACTTAATTGTTCTGTAATACAAATCAAATACTTTTTTCCTTTTCTTAACACTTCAATTGTTTTACTAAGTTCATTAATTGTGTCTAAATAACTTTAGGATGCTCTTTCCTTCATATTCAGAAACAACAAGCAAAGAAAGAAGAAAACTGGAAGCTATCCAGAGAAAATGAGCTGCAGGTAAATGTTAGGGATAATCTTTCTCCAGTATGGTGGTTTTTCTTTTCTTTTTCCCTTTGTTCCTTTCTTTTCCCTCCCTCCTTCCTTTCTTCCTTACTTATTTTTTTGAGGCTAGTGTGAAGGTAATTGTATCCCTGATTAGCTTCTCATCTTGGCTGCTATTTGCCTACACAAAGGCTACTGACTTGTGGACATTGATTTTATATCCTGAGACATTACTGTATTTCTTAATCACTTCCAAAAGTCTTGTGGTTGAGTCTTTGGGGTTCTCTAAGTATAAGATCATATTGTTAGCAAAGACTAAGAGTTTGACCTCTTCTTACTCCCATTTACATGCGCTTTATTTCCTTCTCTTGCCTGATTGTATTGACAAGAACTTCCAGCACTATGTTGAATATTAGTGGTGATAGAGGACAACCTTGTCTGGTTCCAGCTCTAAGTGGAAAAGCTTTCAGTTTTACTCCATTTAGTAGAATATTTGCTGTGGGTTTGTCATAGATGGCTTTAATCAGTTTAATAAATGTGCCACCTATGCCCATATTCTGAAGTGCTCTAATTAGGTAAGCATGCTAAATTTTATAGAATGCTTTTATCTGTTGAGAGGATCATATGGTCTTTGTTTTTGATTCTATTGTTATAGTAAATTATGTTTATGGACTTGCACATGTTAAACCAGCCTTGCATCCCTAGAATAAAACCTACTTGATCAAGATGAATGATTTTTTTACTATGGTGCTATAATCTATTGGCTAGGATTTTATTGAAAAATTTTTGCATATATGTTCATTAGTGAAATTGGTCTGGAGTTCTCAGTTAGGCCTTTGGTGTCAGGGTGATGTTTGCTTTGTAGAACATTTTGGGAAAAATTCTATCCTCAATTTTTTGGAATAATTTCTGCAGCATGGGTGTGAGCTGTTCTTTAAAGGTTAGATAGAATTCTGTTGTGAAGCCATCTGTACCAGGGCATTTTTTTGTTGAGAGATTTTTTATTGTTTCTTCTATCTCAGTTCTTGAAATTGGTCTGTTCAAGAGATCTATTGCTTTTTGGTTAAGGCTAGGGAGAGTGTGTGTTTCGAGGTATTGATCCATTTTCTCCACATTGCCCAATTTCTGGGCATAGAGTTTCTTGTAGTACTCAGAGATGATCTCTTCTATCTTTGTATCTATTGTTATTTCCTGTCTATTTTTTTCTGATTGAAATGATTAGAGATTTTTTCTAAAATCTAAATCTAAATCTCTTTTCTGTTTCTAGTTAATCTGGCCATAGGTTTATTGATTTTATTTATTTTTTAGAAAAACCAACTTTTTTTTTTGTTAATTTTTCTGAATGACTCCTTTGTTTTCAATTTCATTCATCTCTGATTTAATTCTGGTTATTTCTTTTCTTCTTCTGGGTTTGGAATTTTTCTTCTTTTTCCAATTCCATAAGATGGTTCATCAGTTTGCTGATGTGTTCTCTTTCTGTTTTTCAAATGTAAGCATCTAATGCAACAAATTTCCCTCTTAAGACTCTTTTTTCTTAGCAGGTTTTGCTAATTTGTGTCTTCATTGTTCTTATGTTTGAGGAATTTAACGATTTTCTCTTTTTTCTCTTCCTGAATGCAACTATCATTCAGCCTAAGATTGTTTGATTTCCATGTCTTTGTGTGGGGATGAACATTTTTGTTGGAGTTGAATTCTACCTTTACTGCCTTGTGGTCTGAGAAGATACAAAGTATAATGTCTATTCTTTTAATTTTGCTGAGGTTTGATTTGTATCCTAGGATGTGGTGAGTATATACCATGGGCTGGTGAGAAAAATGTATATTCTTTAGCTTTAGCATTGTGTGTTCTGTTATCTATTAATTTCATTTGTTCTAGGGTTACATTTAAGTCCTTTGCATCTTTGTTCAGTTTTTATTTGTGGATCTGTCCAGTTCTGTCAGAGAGGTCTTGAAGTCCCCAACTAGTATGATGTTATGAGATATCATATTGCTCAGACCCATTAAGGTCTGTTTTGTAAGTCTGGGAACATTTGAGTTGGGTGCATAAATATTTAAAATTAAAATATCTCCTTGTTGTATTGTTCCTTTGACCAGTATAAAGTATCTATCTTTTTCTTTCTTAACTTTAGTTGCTTTAACTGCTTATATCTGAAGATAAGACTGTAAACCTTCATTTCTTCTGATTACCAATACCTTGAAATACTATTTTTCATCCCTTAACTCTGAATCTCGATTTGTCTTTCAAGGATAGATGTGTCTCCTACAGACAGTATATGGATGGCCTGTGCTTTTTTTATCCAATCAACCAGCCTATGCCTCTTCAGTGGTGAATTCAGTCCAGTGACATTTATTGAGAGAACTGATAAGTGTGGTGGAATTCTGTTCATCTTATTTCGTGAAAGTATATGGTGTACTTTTGTCCTTTGTGCCATTTTGAAAGCTAAGTTTTGACCTTTACCTTATGAGTGCTTGCTGGTGGTCCATTGTGATAGTCAGTATTGAGAATAGGTCTGAGTATTTCTTGTAGATCTGGTCTTGTAGCGAATTTCCTCAGTGTTTGTTTATCTACAAAAGATTTGATTTCTCCATCAATTTTGAAGCTTAGTTTAGCAGGATACAGAATTCTGGACTAAAAATTGTTTTGTTTAAGAAGTTGAAGATGGATGACCATTCTCTTCCGACTTAGAAAGTTTCAGTTGAAAAGTCTACTGTTGTCCTAATGGCTCTGCCTCTGTAGGTCAGTTGGCACTTACACCTAGCTGCTTGCAGAATTTTTTCTTTCATCTTGACTTTGGACAGGTCATTACAAAGTGTCTTAGAGAAGTTCTATATGAATTGAAATGATATGGGGTTCGATATCCATCTGAAAGAAGTATGTCAGGATCTTTAGTAAGACTTAGGAAGTTTTCATTTATGATAGTTTCCAGTAGGGCTTCCATTCCTTTGGGATAATCTTCCACCTTGGGGATCTTTATTGTTCATATGTTTGAATGCTTCATGTTCATATGCTTAAATTCTCTGAGTAACTGTTCTTCTTTCTCTCTCTCTTCTTTTCTGCCTCTTTAACTACCTTGGTTAACTCAAAAACTTTATCCTCTAGCTCTAAGGTTCTTTCTTCCCCATGGTCTAACTTATTTTTGATACTTTCCACTGCAACTGTACATTTCTTGATTGTCTCCTTCATTTCCTTAAGATTTGCTATGTCCTTTCTGTAGTCTGTATATCTCTCATCCAACTTTTGGTTCTGTTTTTCCATTTTATCATCCCTTCCTGTAATTGTCTTTATCATTCATATTTTCAATCTCCTTTCTGTCAAATCCATTAATTCTTTATACGTGCAGTCTTCTGCAGTAGCTGCTTCATGGTCCCCTGGGGGAGTTGCTCTATTTTGGTTTTTCACACTGCCTGAATTTTTCTGTTGTTTCCTCCTCATGTGTTCTTTCTATTTGTTCACCTCCTTATGCTCCTTTTTCCTTCTTGCTTCCTCCTTTGCTTCAAATTACCTTGTCTCAGAGTTTAAGTCAAAAGGAAAAGAAGAGTAAAGTACAAGTAGGGAGAAAAAAGACGAAAAGAAACAAAGAAGAAAAAATAAGGAAAGAGGAAAAGAAAAGAAGGGGAAAGAAAGGAGAAGTGGATGAAAGAAAAGAATTAAACAACAGGAGAGAATGAGGACAGGAAGAGAGAATGAGAATGACAAAAGAAATTATATTGATTGGCACACTGTTAAAGCCACTCCTGTAATTCAAAGATTTTAAGGGGCTGGGTTGGGAGCGTTCCTCGAAATCAGGACCTCCTTATCAGCCTAAGCATAGCCAAAGTCTTCCTTGTGACCAAAAATACAGAAGTCCTTGCTCTTGATTAAAGTAAAAATGGACGTTAAGAATAGAACCAACCAAATAAATTAGCAAAAACAAAATAAAACAAAATAAGCTCAAATACAAAAACTGCAACAACCTCAGCAACACAGAAGAAAAAAAAATAAAGAATAAAGAAAGTAAAATATATATATAATAAAAAATAAAAACAAATTACTAAAAAAAAATTATATATAGGGGAAGGAAACAACTTTAATAGGAATATATATGTTGCAACATGTCACTGGGGCACCAAGTTCTTTTAGGAGCTAAAGAACATGGCTGGCAACCTCCATGGTCTTTATTCCTAACTTTATTCCTAAGTTGCATTCGGTGATTGCTAGGTTGTTTCCTCAGCATTCAGACTCTGCTTGGTTGGGATTTTAATGCTCATAAGAATCCTTCAGTGGCAGGTCTCACAGTGCCCCCTGACTTTATTTTCCATGAGGTTTGGGAGTTCTTCAGCCTGTCCCAAGGGTGGAGTTCTGATCCCAGCAGGTAGAATTAAGATGACCGTGCTTTAAGGCCCTACTAAAACCATCTCATGACCTTCCCACAAGGGCAGACTCTGGCTGCCAAGACCTTCTCAGTATGGCAGTCTGGCCAGTCATGAAACTGATGGCAAATCCACTCCTGTGGGTATTCAAATATGGTTGCTGTATACTGTCCAAGTTCTTCCACTCTTCCAAGCTTTCCAATGAATGTGCAGCTTCCCCCTAAAACCAAAAACTCTAGAAAAGCTTCCTCCCATCCCAGACATCCATGGGAGGGACCAACGGATCCCAGTGGGTTGTAAACACTTGCAACCTAAAGCATCATATTTCCACTGCTCCAGATCACATGGTATATCCAGCTCACCACCTCCTCACTGTGCTCCCTGAGCTACCACTCCAGACAATGTCCCCTCACCAGGTATGCCTGGGTTCTCTCTTTTTCCCCAATTTTACTAGGAGAGCTCAGCTGGACAATCCTTCTGGTCCATCATCTTTCTCTGACCTCTATCTATCTTTTTCTTTCTTCTTTTCCTTCCTTTTCTTTACTCTTTCTTTCTTTTCTTTCTGTCTCTCTCTTTCTTTTCCTTAAGATCTTGCTCTTTCCTTTTCTTATCAACCTTAAACTTTTACTTACTTCCACATTTAACAAATTTAACACATTTAACACATTTGCAAATTGATGTCAAAGAAGTAATTGAATCCTTAACTTGCTTTCTACCTCTCCATTGCTCTCATCTACACTTGCCAAAAGTCTCTTTTCTCCCTCTCAATCCTTCCTGTTACCTTCCGTTGTTCCCCATATACTTTAACTAAGAGAAAGAGAAGCATCTCTTAGCCCAAAATGAAATATTCTAACAAGAAGGAAATAATAGTCCAAGAAATGTCCATAAATCTGTTTTAAACTTAGAGCATGGCTTTAGGGCATGGGTAGGGATCATAACTTATTCTCTTGACTCTACATATGTATTTCTCATATGCATTCCTGCATCACAAGCATACTTCAAGTGATAGAATTCATGTTGTCAGGATTGGAACTTGAACATAAATTGCTAGTTCTTATTTAATACAATTTCCACTACACCACCATTTTTAATACCCTATGAACAATTAGGCTCAGAATTAATATTTTGGAATGACTCCCTAGGTCTCCAATGAGACTTGTAAGTGGCAAAATATTATTTTTAAGTTCTTCCTCCAGGAGATTTAAGAACTCAGAATACTTATAAGTTAGCTCAGGATATTTAAAAATACCCTGTAGATACATAAGAAATAAAGTCAATACATGAATGGGTAGGAGATACAGATTAATACAGACATAGATACAGATATAGAGACAGGAACAAATTATTTTTGCTAGTAATGAATCATTTTTTTCCTTCTCCTTGTTTCCTAAACTCAAATCTTTTATAATTTTATATTATGTTCATAATTTTAAGAATTATACAGAATATTTTAAAATTTATCACAATCAGATATATTTTACAAATTTTGCAGTTCCCAGCATCATTATTTGAGATGGAAACTCCTATCTCATAGCATATCAGACATATTAAAATATGCCCACATTCCACATTAACTTATGTTATATAGGTGACTATGTAAGAGTTCACTTGAACTGCAATTGAGCAACTGGAATAATGCAACATTATGCAATCTTATTTTTATATTTTTTCATGTGTGTATATGCTTACCCCTCACACCTTCCCATCCTTGTTCTTAGTTATTTTCATAGGCTCATAGGCTTATAATCAATTAGTGTGATTTACCTGGTGGGAAATTATAGTGTAATATAACATGTACATTACATTATATGTATTATATTATATGCACATGTACATCATATGTATCTCTCCCTATATTCATAAAGCCTGCAATTGTCATAATAGACAATGAAAAAGGAAATTAATAACCAAAATTGGAAAATGAAAAGAATGTTATCTAATTTGCCAATGTTTATATAGTTTCAAAATCAAGATTTTGTACCGTCTATTTTATGTTATTTAAATAGTTAAAATAGTTTTATTTATATGTATTATGAGCTGAAAAGTCTGATTTTGTGGCCTACTGCTGAGAATTAACTACTTGATAAATGAAGACTGTGTTAATTATATTTAACTTGTTTCCCCTTGGTGCTTAAACATCTGGCTAGATAATTTGCACCTAAAAATCTCTATAAACAACACACAGTTCTTAACAGATAGAGCCCAGTATTTTTAAATGCCAATTTGATTAAAACTGCAAAATCTAAGGCAGGCAAGAATGAAAAGACCATATTTCCACTTCCTTTCGCATATGATAATCTCCTGCCTCTTGCCTTTTAGAAAAATTTATACAGTCTACATTTTAAATGTTAGATAAGTACCTGAATAATCCACTAATTTAAAATCAAACATTTTTAAAAAGTTGCTAATTTAAAAACAGAGAAAATATTAGATATTAATGAACTAAAGTAGTGCTTTTGAAAAGCTTAACCTATAATATTTCCATTATAATACTATAACTTAAAAGTTTTCTGAAAAGGTTAAAGGTCACATCTAAGATAAGAATGTTAGACAAATTTACTAAGAATTCAGAATTCAGATTGTGTTCTTCATTATAGAACACAATCCCGAGTGGAGATAATTCACAAGTGGATCAAGATCTACTGAGTACCAGGCACAGAGCCTAGGCCCTTTGGTAGAGCCTTGAGGTGCTACCTTTCTCCCTTTCTCCTTTTAAAGGCCAAATACTTGTTTGTTAATTATATAATTTAATGTTTCTATTTTATGAAGTATAATAATCAGGCAAATTATGACACTCCCCTACCCTTCAAGAAAGCAACTCAGGACATTACTGATCTGAACATCACTATTTTTAGGACCAATGCAATTTAATAACCAGCAAACCTAAATTTCTACCCAGTTTTTGAAAGAAGTAGTAATTGCTGACATTTGTTTCTTACTATGTACCAGACATTCTTCTAATATTTTACTTATATTAGTACATTTAATTGTCAAAATAAGTACTATAATTATTATGATTTTGCAGATAAGAAAACACAGGTACAAAATGGCTACATGACTTGTCAGCACTTACAGATAATAGTGGCTTAGATGGGATTTGAATCCAGGCAATCTGACTCTACAGCTAAAGAGCACACTCTTAATTACCATATCACATAGTGCCTCTTATGAAAGTGTCTAATAACAAGTATTCCAAAAGTCTAAGAACACTGAAAGCAAATATTCCAAGCAATAAAATTCCATGAAAGCCCACTAATAAACATTTAAAATACACTTACTAAAAATGTGTTAATATGAATCTTCAATAGAGAATTAACTGTACTTTGATTTATTACTTAATACTTGAATTACATAACAAGTTGACAGCATTATCTAGCACACTTTAATAATCACCAAGAATTATAACAATAAAAATAACTTACATTTGCATACTTTTACCATTTTCAAAGCATTTTCATCCAAACTGAACTTTTATTTTTATTCTTATGATTAATGTATGCTTTCACATATATTATCTTGAAAAAAGAAAAAGAAATTCTCAAACAATGCTAGGCTTTACTGATTAAAATCTATTATTTGATATTTCCAGAATCATTTAAAACAGATAATAGGGGGGTGCATTTCCACCCAAATATAATATCTGGAACAGGTAAACACTATACTTAACTCATGAATAAAAGAAATTTTCCTTTCTGCATTAAAAAATAAATACTTGAATGTATCCCAATACTGTTCCTGGCCTGAGAAATAAAGATCAGTGGGTAAAGAAGAAACCTCAGGAAAAAAATGAAAAATTACTAGAAGCACTCATGTTATAACCAAGAATGGCAAGTATTTTATTCATTAAGAAAATGAAATGAAAGTTTATATTGTGTTTTACTGAAAAAAATGAAGTAAAAATCCCCATACTATTTTATCTACGCATTAACTTAAAACCTTTATATCTAGCACAATAGAGAAGGGCCAGGTTAGATGAAATGAATGTGTCTCCGAGAAATTGTTGATGAAATTGTATTTTAAATCTTTGAATGTTGTTCATTATTTAAAGCCATTCTACAACAAACCCTTTCCAAAGTAAATGGTCCATCTTAATTCTGTTTTGTTGTCGTCATTGCTCATTTATTTGTTTGCCAAATTCAATTTTCTCAATTTAAAGCAAGGAGTACAATGTTTGGATCTGGCTACAGAAAAAGTCTACTTATTGCTGCTTGAAACTTAGAGTGTTGTAAGACTCTGCAGTATATACAGAGTTTCAACTACCTTTAAGAAATAAGAGAACAGGGGTGGCATCTGTGACTCAAAAGAGTAGGATGCCAGTCCCGTATGCCAGAGGTAGCACATTCGAACACAGCCCGGGCCAAAAACTGCAAAAAAAAAAAAAGAAAGAAAAAGAAATAAGAGAACAGAGAACAAAAAACATCTTAATCATTCACCTGCAAGGGATTAAGTTATTGAAGACTTTTGCTGGTTAATTCCATGTGTTAACATACTCATCTTGGGATGTTCTCCCCACTGTAGAAAACGGAACTTCAATCTATCCTTTACCCCTGACCCCAGTTATGTTACCAATGTGAGTCAGTGATCATCCAGCAGATGAATAAGACAGAGGTGTCTGCTTCTGCAGAAATCCGTTACTGTCTTTGGAACTGCAATTCTGAACACACGATTTACTGAGAACAGGTATAATTTTCAAATATATTACTATTTTTACAGAGAAAAAATGATGCTTCATAATTTTGGGTATTCTAAAAATAAGTTGCAATGCAAATCTTTGATTCCTCTGAGTAGGAAGCTCATGAAGGATCCCCTTTAAAAGGTGCACATTTTAATTTCTTAAGTAATCACAAAGCAAAAAAGACACAAGAGGGGAAAGAGGTGACCTTTAAGTGTTCCCACCTCAGTTTCCCCAAACATACACTATGAAACCAGTTAATACCTTACCAAATCTTTTCCACCACAGGAAATGGCAACATAACCTTTCAAACCATTAGGCATCTTCGGTTTATCTCCTGCCTCATCCCAACAACACTACGACAGCAACTACTAGCAGCTCAGTGGCTATAATAAATTTTGAATCCTCTCATTTCTCTCTGTTTCTTATGTTATGACTCTAACTCAAACCACCCATGTCTCTAATGTCTTCAAAAGTCTCTTAATGTATTTCCCTGCTTTTACTCATGTCTCCAGAATGGTCTTCATAAAATAGAACATGTAATTCCTCTGCTTAGAAGTCTCTCTCAGGGATGTCCACCCTGCAGCCTGTGGCTGCATTTGGATTATTTGAGGCCTGTTTTGTTTGTCTGTGGCGTCAGATATCACAAAAATTATGCAAGGCCCTTTTGTTCTTGCTCATCAGCTTTCGTCAGTGTTTCTGTACTTCATGTGTGGCTCAAAACAACTCTTCCGATGTGTGGTAGAGAAGAAAAAAGGTTAGACGCCCCACATGGCTGCCCATTGCCATAACAATGAAATGAAACTTTTCTGTGGCTCACAGCCCTTCCTAACCCTGAAACCTCATCAAGTACCCCTCTTCTTAACATCTCTGTTCCTTCCACACTGGTCTGCTCATTGCCATTTAACAGCATTAACTTATCCTTATCAGAAGATAAGAAAGATTTTTCTTGGCTCTATCTAATGTTACCTCTTCAAAGAAACCTTCCCCAATCATCCTATGTGAAACAGCACTCACCTCTCCTCCAGTCACTCACCTAATCACCTATTCAATTTTCCCTAAGCTCCTCTCACTGTTGAAATTATATTATCTGTATACTTGTTCACTAATTTACCGATTATTTAACTTTCACTCTCCTCTCCTCTCCCTCTCCCAGTGGGCACACTCCTTGAGAATAAGGACCTTACTGTTTCATTCACTATTATTCCACCAACCAGTTCACCCCTGGAACATCCTCAATATTCAATAAATATCAGTTAAATGAATGAATGAGATGCAAAGTAAAATCCAGAAAGATATGCTGACCAGGATTATGCTCACCTCAGTCTTCATTCCAACCTCAGTTTTTATACTTGGCTTTATAGAGCTAGCTTGGAGTGAGAAATGCCTTTTTTCAATTCCCTTAACTCAGTAAATAGCAAAATAGTATTAATGGTCTGAAGGGGAAATGAAAGAGTCCTTACAGTGATTTTAGGGTGAAAATAGAACATATAATTGATAAACATTTTCTAGGTAACAAAGGCATTACATCAAGAAATTCAGGGTCCATGACTTGGTCTGCAAGACATGGTGAGAAATGGATGAAATAAAGAGGAAGAGGCTACCAACCAATGTTCACATCCTCATTACCACAAGAGCAATGTGAATGCAGAAGAGAATTAGAGTCTAGAAAATGATCATGCAGTTGAGACAGAACTGCCCTTCTGAGGCTCTCATCCTTATTATACTAGCCCTTGGCTAACTCCTTTATGCTACTACATTAGGGTCAGCTGTGTTTCAGAATTCAGGCCTTTTTGAATTTTAGAAGGTGATCTAGTACACATGCATATATCACATGCTGCTTAACACCCCTTGTGGAATCTGGGACCATATCCTATAGTCAAGCATGTATATATTTTGGTAGCCAATATATTGCTATTCATATACAATGTGTAAATAATATCCAGAATTAGCTTCATATCAGCTAACTTATGGAAATATTTTGATTCTTAGGCTGTTTTGGATTCTGAAATAATATAGATATTATTTCTATATAGAAGAATATAATATAGATCAAGTATTCTTAACCTTTAATAGTACAGGAGGAGAGACATATACAAGGCAGTAAATTGTCATTAACTTCACTTTGGAAGTAAGATGGGAACAGAGTTAGACAGAGTGACAGGCAGTAGACAAAAGGTAAATCACGAGGGATAAACGTAGGCTGCCATCCCTGTAAGCTGAAAAACTTCTTAAGTGCTTCATAGCATATTTCTCTACAGTTGATAAGAGTAGGTGATGGGAATAAACTTCATTCTGTAAACTCAGTCTACTGCAGCAATCCTATTTAATTGGGTGTCATCCCTAGATGAAAGGAACCAGAGGCGGGAAGGAGAAGTAGAGCTTCCACTGGCTGTGCTTGTTACCTGAGTTTTCTTTCCTTTGCATGGTTAAAACCAAAGGAGTTAGCAAGGTGTAACAGTGTGTCAGTCCAGATAAAATCCAATTTGCTAAAAAACAGTCTAAGGGTCAGAATATGACATTAAGAGATGCTATCTCAAAATGCAAAGACTGAATTTGCATAGAGTGTAAAACCATAGGTACCTTGTATTTTTCTGTGTGTGTGTACTCATCTATTCCTTCCATGTGATTTGTACAAGAGATTTGGTTTTTATGAATATTTTTAAGTGAATAAATTAGCACTTGATAAGAAAAATAGATAACATCATAAAACTACAGACACTCTTGGGAATGAAACCACAGGACAGGATGTCTGAGACCTTAAAAAAAAAAACTAAAAATAGATAACAAGAAAAATTATTTCTTTTAATCTTAAGAGTTTCTAGATAGGTTCTCACTTACTTAAAATTGTTATTGGTACAGAAAAAGCTATTCAAAACAATAGACCCATTAGACCCAGAGTTGTAATCTCTGACATAAAATAATAATATATTACCAACTATGTTACTAATATTGCTATTAAGTTTAGAATCATTGCAACTCCTGCTCTTTAGGCTCAGAGTTTAAATTTTTTAATAGAAAAAAATTATAATTACAATTTCAATATAACTAATTAATTTAATTGGTGGTGACAATAAAGTTGATGTTTATTGTCTGCTCACAAAATACTCAGAACTGTTGCTAGCATGCTACACATATTTTCCTTAAATAATATTTCCCATAGTCCTATGAGGAATGTGGTCTTATAATCTTAATTTTAGACATGCGAAAACTGAGGCTTAAAACTTAGATTCCTTGCTCAAACCTACTTAAATAACAATGGCATAATTGAGATGCAACCATATGTTTTTCTAACTTCTAAAGCCATTTTTGTAACTATTGTGGACATTTTTATTTAAATGTATATAGAAAAGATAATGACAGTTTAATTCATTTTTTTAAACTCAAGAACCACTGCAATACTATTCTAAACCATGCTTATAAATAGTAACAAGTGCCCATGCTATTTTACATCTTTAAAATGACTTATACATGGGTTATTCCTGTGAACTGGAAAGGGACTTATGTTCATAAGAGCAATCAAGCAACAGTGAATGAATTTTTCATTCTGTTATATCTTGGTAATATGACTAGGAAAAACAAATTTTATATATATATATATACATATATATATTCACAAATAATAATCTACATTCTCTAGTGGGTATTACTTTCCTATTTGCTTTTCTTTAAAAACACAGCCATATTTTTTGTTTAAAAAGGTATGTGTATCTCAAAGATTTTTTATAAGTAATTCTTAGAAAATAGATTATATTAAGGAAATGAGTCATAATGCAACTAAGAATCCTTTCAAAAAATTTTTTTTCAGAGATAGGCTTTAAAGGAAAAAAAGAAAATTTTAAAACAACAAATTATTCTATAGAAAAATCAGAAGCCATTAAATCAATAACAATTAAGTACCTTTCTGAACAAATGTTTCAATAGTGACTGAGAAAAAAATTAAACTGCAAGAGGCTTTGGAATACAGTGCAAACCCTGTGGTAATTAGCATCAAAAACCTAACTTGTAGTGTGGTCTTTCTGCCTCTTGCATTTCGCTGCCCATAATGAAGTCCTAACCATTAGCACCTGTGAATGGGCCCTTATTTGGTAATAGGATCTTAAGAGATGACCAGCTAAGATGAGGTCATTAGAGTGAAAACTAATGCAATAGGAGTGGACATTTGGACACTTGGACAGTGTTCTGATGCAGGAGAACATCATCTATCAGCCAGAGAAACTCCTCAGGCTACCAGAAGCAAGGAGACCAGCCTGGACCACATCCTCCCTCACAGTTCTCAGAAGAATCCCTGCCATCACCTTGACTTCAGACTTTTCCAGAGCTTTGAGACAATAAATTTCTGTTGTTTAAGCAACCTGTGGTGCTATTTTAGCCCCAAGAAACAAATATATCCCTTTAATAGCTATCTGGAACAACTCCAACTTAATAGGTGTCAATCTTTCTACCATAATTTGGAGAGATCAATATATGTTATAGCTACCTCAATGGGTCCAAGGCACAACGGCCTACTGTAGAGCAGTATGCAAACAGAAGTGTGATGAAGGCATATTCAGAGAATTAAGTGGAATGCCCAGCGGTGACTTATTTTAAAATGATATCAACTTTTTCATAAAGTGAGGCAAGGAGGTTCCTAGACTCTAGGAGGTATCTTCTTACTTCCTTACCTTCTTCTTGCATGAGGGCAAGGCAACTTCTTCCTTGAAAAGGGAAGAGAGAGCTTTGTAACATGGCCAAAGTTGTTATTTTCTGAGACCCCTGATCCTCCTAGAAGACAAATTCTAGCCCTACTCCCTAGAATTCAAAGTTTGGGAGACTCATTAAAATGGATAAGGAAGACCTCCATCAAAGCCCTGTGGCAGAAAAGAGCAATAAAACTGAAATAAAATTGCATTAAGGAAAGCAAGCACACCAACTTGAGGCTTGGTTTTGGATGTAGGGATGTATTTCAGGATGAGGGATGATTCTAGCTTGAGACTTATATAGGAAGCCTCTGTAAATTCAGCCACCTGCCACCATGCTATCCTGCTTTGAGGAATAATGATTGGACCTGAAAGTGTAACCTAAAAGAGCTGTAATCATGGTACCCAACATGGCATATCCCTATAAGCTGGCAAGGAATTTAAATCCACAAGGCCAGCAAGCAACAGTGAATAACATCAGCTACAGAAGTGTGCGAGGTGAGTGTACAGGGCCACACTATGTGACAGAAGCTGTAGTAGAAAATGCTGGCTCAACTCAAGGTGATTTTCTGCTTCATAATTGGAAAGTAGAATGTCCCCGGTAGATATAACAAGTTTGGGGATTCTTAAAGTATTAAGGAGAAAAGCAAAAATCTTAAGAATGAGAAAGTAAACGTCCTGTTACACTACCACATAATTATTTGAGTTGTTAATTTGACAAGTAAAAAACATTGACTGTTTCCAAACCAAACTAAAAATATAGGAGAGATCACATTTGAAACTGGAGTCAGAGGGAGCAGAAGGATTGATTATGGTCCATGTGGGCAGTTAAGACAGATACGGTATCCGAGGGAAGTTAGCCTGGGAAGGGTCAGAGAAAGGTGGCATTTGATTGTCTTCCAAGTGCGGCAGGAGGCTGGCACTGTGATTAGATTACTAAACTAAAGAGCTTGGAAGCAAGGAAATCATAAATAATAAAAGATTTTAAATAAGGAGAAAACCCAGAACTTGGTCCTAATCCTACCAGTTACTGTGAAACCTTGTCTAAATCACTTAAAGACCCTATAGCTCAATTTCTTCATCTGCAAAATAATAATGTCTTCGAAAGCACTGAAAAATGCCAAACCTGTAGTAGATATCATCGTTGTTATTACCAAATGTGAAAGTCATCCAGCAAAACCTCATATGAAGGTAATCATTATCAATTGTTTTATCAACCACCTTCCTTTATAATTAAGAATTTAGAAACTGGCTCGACTCCTGTGGCTCAAGCAGCTAAGGTGTGTGCCAGCCACATATACCTAAGGTGGCAGGTCAAATACCCAGCCCGGCCCACCAAACAACAATGATGGCTGCAACCAAAAAATGGCCGGGCGTTGCGGCGGGCGCCTGTGGT
Source organism: Galagoides demidoff (assembly GCA_963574575.1). Taxonomy (NCBI): domain Eukaryota; kingdom Metazoa; phylum Chordata; class Mammalia; order Primates; family Galagidae; genus Galagoides; species Galagoides demidoff. Next base: position 114 of record CAUYQV010084871.1, on the reverse strand, counting down.
CCCAGCTACTTGGGAGGCTGAGGCAGGAGACTCTCTTGAGCCCAGGAGTTGGAGGTTGCTGTGAGCTGTGATGCCATGGCACTCTACCCAGGGGGATAGCTTGAGGCTCCATCT
>CAUYQV010084870.1:0-21689 GCA_963574575.1 Galagoides demidoff | reverse complement strand
AGTCCTCTAACTTAACTTCAAAGACGGTCCCAACAGAAAGAAGACCTCCTCACTCAGTCAAGACCAAAGGTGGAATAGAGGCTGCCTAATTATAATTTTTAGGAGAAAAGTTAAACTTAAGACATTACATGTGGATTTTTAAAAAACACTTTTGGAGTTTCTGGATCAAGTATGTTTTGAATAAGCTGGTATAGGTGGCAAAGACTTCATGATTGCAGAATCATCTAAGACTTGAAAAGGGCGTGGCACTCTGACAGCGCTTTTTAAAATGATAATTTTTCATCCTTGGTACCAAATAAGCCTCACATTTTTAGGCATTTCCCAACAACGCTTCCCCTTCCGCTATGTTTAGATATGATGAAGTTAATTATACTCTCTCATTTCATATTTTGCACAGCAACAAATGGTCTGATTTACAATCTCGCTTTCTTGTCCTTAATGATACTTTATTCGGTATGTCTACATCGTGCAATGTTAGCCGTCACAGTAGTCGCTTAGCAGCAAACACTTGGTGAAAAAGTAAATAACATCGGTGACATACAGAGAAATGTAAATATAGGGTTTTATGTGCTTTTACTAACTAAACTGTACAGATTTATGCCTTTAAATTTTTGAAAATGAGTTTCTGAAATGCTGATAGTGCCCTTGATTATTAGAACTAAATGGAAGCTATGAGATTATTCTTGCATTTTTTTATTATTTATTTATTTTTTTATTAAATGATAGCTGTGTACATTAATGCAATCATGGGGTATAGTGTGGTGTTTCCATATACAATTTGAAGTATTTTCATCAAACTGGTTAACATAGCCTTCATGTCATTTTCTTAGTTATTGTGTTAAGACGTTTATATTCTACTTTTTGAAAGATTCACTTGTACCCTTGTAAGAGAAACCATAGAAGTGATCCCTCCAATCCCCCTCCCTCCACCTACTCCCCCCTCCCCCCTCTCCTCTTGCATTTTTTTATAGATGGGTAAATTGAGGCTCAGCAAGTTAGTCACGTAGTCCCAGTTTCACAGCTAATTATGAGCTCCACAATAATCCTTTTTTTGTCACAGGAGGATGTCCTCGGCAGCTAGTTAACACATTTCTTGACATATCACCATTAATTTCATAAATACAGCAAAGAAAGTCTCAAGAGCAACCCATAATCTTTGCCTTGCTGGTTAGGAGCAAGTTACCTATTCCCCCCCACAAAACCAAGAACACCGGGAAGTGAGGGTCAGGGGTTGGGGAAGGGTCCCAAAATGGAAATTGTCCACCAAAGTTCCTGAAGGATAGATTTCTAGGAGTAATTATTTTTCATTAAGTTGATTTTCTTTAATTTGGGTAACAACAACCACTTTAGTGGATAAGAAAACAAAGCAGTAGATAGCATATGATCCAAGGCTGCTCAACTAGTAAAACCCAGAGCCATGACTTAGATCACAGGTCTCAAAGTTCTTACACTTTTGCGTAAATCTTGCTTTGTTATTTGGATCATGATACTTTTAAGAACATTAATGACAGCCTATGCTCCTTTGCCACTGTGACAAACATTTTAAAATGCTTAATAGATGTTTTATTGTTGATATGTTCATATAAACAGTAAGAAGGAACAGTAAGGCTCTATGAAGTTGATGCAATAATGAAAGTTGAACTTGAACCAGAGTGCCTGCAGAGTCAGCCTTGACATTCTGCCCATCTTAACCAAACTTTAGACAGGCCTATAACCTCTCGCTTCTTACAGCATTTATCTTAGGAAACATGTCATTATAGGTCTTTCTCTGCCCTTTGAGATATAAATCTTTTTAAAACTTCCAAGTTTTACAGTCTGGGACTGCCTTTCTCCTGGACCTGGAAGCCAGCCTTTTATTGGCCCCTTATCTCCTAGTTTCTGTGGGAGAGTAGGAGGCCAGTATCAGCAGATACCTAGCTTCAAACTGTAAAACTACCTTCTCCTCTGAAGATAAGAGAAAGTCTACTTTCAATTTGAGCATAGCCAATTAGCAAACACAGATGGTCCATCTCCCACCACCCTGTTAGCATTCTCCAGGTGATGGTCTTTGAGGTTCTTGATGAAAATAACTTCATGATGTACCATGTAAACCAAAGCAAGAATCTTTTATTAAAAGTAAAAATGAATGTGTTGTCTCCCAAGGGTGAAGAAGGGGACAGGCTCAGAAAAGAACAACTGCCCCGGGAAGATCAGACTGTAAGGGCCAAGCTAACTCCATTTTGTTAAAACTCCATTTTACAGCCCGGTTGTTTTTCTTAAAGCCACATACCAGAGGTATTGGGTAACCCAGCTTCCTCCCCTATGCCTGCCCCATGACTTTGCACAACATCTGCCCAGAGCAATAGCAGCCCCTAGACCAATCAGCCTAAGACAAGTACTGTTCAGAGCGATAAGGACTCACCTCAGACCAATCAGTATAGAACAAGTACCTCTGCGCAGTCAGAGACCTTATCAGTGTACTGCAACCCCCCACCCCTCCCTTCTTCCTTTCTGTACCCCTTAAAATCCCCCTCCATTTTAGAGTCGGGGCTTCTCTGCTCTCCTGCTGTGTGTGTCAGGGTCAGAGAGCCCAAGCTGAAGCTTGCAAAATAAACCACCTCTTGCTGTTTGCATTGGACTTGGTCTTGAAGTGATTTGTGGGGGATCCCTGAAATTCGGGCATTACAAGATTTTCCTGGACTTTTGAAGTCTGGCTACCTGAGAGGAGAAATATACAAGACTAAAGAGTTGGCTTTTATTAAGAATTTAGGTAGTATTTCAAGAATTGGTTTCCCTCCCATTTTCATACCTCGTATGTTTGTCTGGGAACTATCGTGGTGATTTCAAAAATGGGGAAATTTTAAAACCACCATGTAAATGACATTGTGATTAGTCAAAGTTATATAAGGTGATCTAGACAGCTGACAAGCCATTTGAAGTCAGTGCTTGTTTGTGGCTATCTATCAATCTCCCTTAGTTTGCCTTTAACACTCGTCCTGACTCTGCAAGCCATTTCATCTGGTCCGAGCCCCATCTCCTAGTCTCCGGCTCTGGCAATCCCGGCTTTGGAAACCTTCAGTGGAGTAGACTTCAGAATTGTTTCTCGTCTCTCTTCCCTATTACAGTAGTCTTCAATAAAGTCTTCCTTGCCTGAGTAGCAGTCCCCCACATTCTAGGAGCCACCGTGGTGACAGGAGTATTTGATGAAGTTGGTGGGTCAGGACTTCTACATCTCCCACCTGGCAGCCCTGGTCAAAACTGTCTATAGTGTGTCACCTGCAGCCAGTTCAACATGTGCCAAGGTACCCCCAGGAACCAAGTCATATGGAGCAACACCCTTCGAGGACTTCTAGGTAGACTTTACTGAAATTCCCAGGTTTAGAGGGAACAAGTACTTGCTGGTGATGGTCTATCAAACTTGGAATAGGTAAAAGCCTTTCCCACTGGGATAAAAGGACTCCTAAATAATAAAAGTATTGCCCATGATCTTCCCATCATTTAAGTTGCCACTCTGGTTTAAATTTGACAATGGGCTAGCCTTCATAACAGAACTAGTGCAAATAATAAGCTAAAACTTTGAATAACTTATAGGCCTCAAAGTTTAGACAGGGTAAAGTGCATGAACAGGACCATAAGAGCAGAAATTGGTAAACTCTGCCAGGAAGCAAAGCTTCATTGGATATAGGCCTTGCCACTGGTGTTGTTCAAAGAGGCCTCTGTCAATCCACTGCAATTTAGCAGGAACGCCTAAAAGAACTGGGAAAGACTGAACTGAATGGACAAAAAACCCAGAAAGAGTAGCAAGGAAAATCTCCACTGGGGTAATTAACCGTGTTCTGTTTAGTCTTTTGTGTCTGTACATCCTTTCTCTCTGGAGGATCAAGGGAACCAAGTCTAGGTCTAGAATCAGAAATTGGTCCCCCTGAAACCAGGGTAGAAAGGACTTTCCACCACCGTCCTGACCACAGAAACAGCAGTGAAGGTGGAAGGAATCCTCACCTGGAGTCATCACAGCCGGCTGAATAGGACTTTACTGCCCCTTGGAAAGTAAAGGTAACTTTTAGGACAGTCAATGTGCCCTGCTCCAGCCACATACTGGTAGCAGGCTGGTCAATGCACGACTGAAGCCTGAAGAACCTGCTCAAGGGACTTTTCTTAATTGGACTTTAAACTCTAGGCAAAGGTGGTGTTGGGGGGGGGGATGTCACAGGGAAAAGAAAAAATTTGTATGTATATTACTGTAGCAGGAAACCAACTCAGACAGAAGACTCCAGGCACCAGAAGATCAGAGGAAGCGGCTTTATTTCTGTGTCCAGGGGAACTGGGAAGACTAGTGTCTCAAAAACTGAGCCCCCCGCCACCACCGCCCAAATCTCCTGCCTCTCTTTTATCCACTTCTCAGGGCTAGAGTGCACATGAGGGTCATAAAACTGAGAGAGGGATGACATAATCTGAAGGGCCCAGGACTCAGGGGGAAGGTCAGATTCGCCCATGCCCTTGAGACTAGTTGGGCTACTTGCCCTCAAAGGCAACGGAAGCCCAGGAAAGTTACAAGGCTATAGTCTGGGCCCCGTGTGCGCCTGTCAAGGGAGGAGCATACAGACAGCAGAGACATCTGCAGCCTGGCTAATGCCTACACAGGGTGGCTGGGACAGATCTCTAGCTCTGGTTTTTAACTCTCATGCCTCATTATCACACCACCACAGTACTATTAAGCCCTGAGTAGAGAACCCAAGAAGAGTCACAGTTCCTAAAACCTCAGGGCCAAAAACTAATTAGTATTAACATCTGCAGAAACAAGCTGATATTGAGACCCCAAATTAAAATATATTAGACTCTCAAAAGGGGGGAATAAGAGCGGATACCTGAGAAAGGTAAGGTCTAGGAGAATAGGTTTTCTCAAGGAGACCACAAGGATACACCTGGGGGGGGATCCTTTCCATGGTGACTCATCTCTTAGGAATTTGTAAACTTAACTTCCTGGAACTTGGAAATTTCCAAGTTCTGTGAAATCCTGTAGTTCTGTAGGGGCTGGAATAGCATCTCTTGGTTGATTCAAACTGGCCAATGAGAAGGGTACCTGTGGGGTGGAACTTTTTGACAGTCGATAAAAATGGAAAGATCAAGCCAGTCGGGGAGGGTGGCCACTTGGAATTCTTTTATGCCTTATGCTAAGCTTCTGGCTGGTGAATAAAGCCCTTTCTCTCATTAAAAAAAAAAAAAAAGTCTTCCTTGCCTGTTTAACTTTGTCCAGGGCAATTTTTGCTTTGACAAGTCAAAATGGATTTTAAAGTATAATTCCTAGCCATAGACTAATACAACTTTTAAGAGATAAGTCAAAAAGGGCTCTGTATAAAATGAGATTTTTCTATCATAGTAGGGTTTTGTCAATGTTTAGAAGCATGAAATCACTTTTGAAGACTACCTCTATTTTGTTTTGATTCAATTTAAATCTAAATTCCCCATCCCCTAAGTAATTTCTACATACTTTTATCAAAACATCCAAGTTACTATTTCCTAACCTTTACCATCATTATGGCTTTTCTTTGTCATTGTTGCCCAAAGAATTTAGCATGCAAGCTTAGACTTTAGTAGAAAATAAGTCTTTACTTACTCTAGATCAAGGAGTGATCAGAAGATAAAATTCCTTTTTATAGTACTCCACTGCCGTTGTTTACGGGGTAATGCACAAGAATGGAAAATGACACCAGTAAAGTAAAATTACCAGTTAGTTGGTGCAAAGTCCTATGTCAGAACAGAACGTACTCATTAAAGGTTTGCTTTAAACACTGGGAAAAGCTTAACTTTGTAACAACATAGAGCATGTAAAATAGTATTTAATTAACGGTCATAGAAAATTATACTTTAAAATATTTCATTATTATTTATTTAAGTTATTCATTAATAACAAAAACCTTTTTGTTTTGTTCTGTTTTGTTTTGCTTTTCTTTAGAAGTGTGTGTGTGTGTGCAGGGACTTCACGCTTCCACCTAAATCCAACTGGAAAAACAGCTGTCAGCCAGACTTTCAGGTGCTACTCAACTGAAAATAGCATCATTATTATTTTTATATTGGCATGTTCCTAAAAAATGTATTATAACATAACGAGAAAATGTGTCCCCAGGGCCATAGAACTTGATTATTGTCAAGGACTGAGATTGTTTTTAAGGTCAGTATGGGAGCTGCTGGTACGGTATTCTTGTATTCACACTCAGTTGATTTATGTGGAATTATAAGTCAAAGTAAACACGGAAGGGAGTACGTTTGTGGCACCCTACACGCACACAAAAAGTGGACTGATGTTTCCAAGAGATACTCTTCCAAAGGTACTTTGCAAGACATACACTTGTAAACTTTTTCTCTTTCTTTCTAATTATTTTTGGGAAATTTTGTAACTTTGTGCTCTCACTAGATACAAGTGGTTTCATCTGAGTTCTCTATTATGAACAAATTCAGACAAAAACTGTTTTCCTGTAGTCATTTGTAAATATGCTTCTATTTTCTTACAATGTCTCTTTGGGCTGCTCCAGATCCCTTATTTTTTTTATGTCAATCATTTTACAAGGGAAGCATTTCACAGTCTTCATAATTATTCTTTTTCTCCCCCACAAACAGGTATTTCTTCATTAGCACATCTGGGTTAAAACCAAGTGTACACCCTGTTTCCTAACCTTTACCATCATGTGGCTTTGCTTAGCCATAATGTGGAAGATTAGCTCAGAACAAAAATAAAAACTCAGCTCTTTCTAGGAGTTAAACAGTTTACAAACGAATGAAAAAGTTCAAGATAAGTGGCATCCTTTTTGCATATTATTTTTTTTAAGTCTTCATTCGAGCAACAATAAAGGAAAGTTTGTTTAGCAATAGTCCCTAAAATATGTAGCCTTTAAGTCCAAACTTTACTTTTTTAATTATGATAGGGAGTGTGTTACAGAGAAATATTATCCTCTCATAAAAATATAGTTCTTCAAGAAAAACAATGAATGACAACCTATTTCGGGCATTGCTGTTGGAGTTAATAATGAACGTTATTCATTAATGATAGTTTCAATTTTTATTTACAAAAACATTTGAATGATGGTTAGTTTATAAGGCCGATTTTAGGCACCAGGGACAGAGCAATCCTAAATTATTCTATATGCTATTAGCAGAATATTTGAACCAATTCAATTACCACAAGAACTATTATTTATATAGAGACCTCAAAGGAAAAGCATCACCGATTCCTCAAAACTGGTCCCTAATGGCATTTAAAATAAACAGAATCCTAAAGTAAATGACCCAGTGTCTTTTCGAGTGTGAAATTTCCTTGGTTTTATTATGTTCAGATTCCCATAGTCCCAAGTAATTTGTTTTCTGGGAGAGATAGAGCAGAGATAAGGTCAGGGAGGCATTGGCTTGAGGACTACATTGATTTCCTATGAACAAACTACTTGTGATGGTTTGTGATGATGAATTATGTTCTGTTCGGAGAAGAAAGTCTCCTTTCCCTCTACTTTTCCTTGAAGTGGTTGCTAAGTCTCCAGTGTTTCAGAGTTCTACACAGATTACTAGATGTCTTTCAACTAAATAAAACCTGTCTCGGGCTCAAACCTCAGACCGTTTATGAGAAAAGACAACTCATGCAGAAGGAAGAAAATAAGCCAGAGGTGAGTGTGAACTTTTTTTTTTTTTGATGCAATAAGAACAATATTAGTTACAGGTTTTCTGAGTCATTAAAAGTAATTCATTTTGCATAGCAACCAGCTACTTTGAGGCTTGTATTTAAAGGACAAAATGAGTAGCAAAATTAAAAAGTAAAATAAGAGAGAAAGAAAGAAAATCTCTTAAGTCTAGAAGACAGGTCAAAAAATTACAGCAGTGGTAGTGTTCAGGGGTGACTTAAAGGTGAACTGCCTTAGCAACCCCCAACCCAGCCACCACACTGATGTGGAAAAACAGCTTGCCACACAAGCAGAGTCTACAATGAGAATACGTATTTAAGGTGTGTTATACGGAGCCAGCCATGCATACCCATTCCTATATGTTTCCAGGGATGGTATAGTTGCTGCCACTGAATATAGTCTAAAGGAAGTGTTTATTCATTTGCTTTGTATTGGTTTGTTAATTACCAATTACAAGAGTTTGATTTTTGTTCCTCAAAAGTATAGCTTTAAAAATGCTAGGAGATAAACGGGAAGCATTTTTCTTCCCATACACCCTGAATAAAGGGGGCCTGGAGATTAAAGTGGATGAAATAGAATCTGCTTCTGGGTCTCTAAGAATAAACCTGAGGACCTTTGGAAATAAGAGGGTCCGGACAATGGAGATGAGAAGAGAGCAGAGGGGACACATATCTCACTTCTGAGCTGGACCACAGATTCCCGACGTGACATGAATTTGAGGTTCCTGTAGGACACATGGCAGCAGGAGCAGATAAAACCGGGTGGGCAGGGGAGTCCCAGCAGAATGGCCAGCTGTGACCCCCACGTCACTATAGACAGTCCGAAAAGAGCAAATGCTGTTTTTGCTTGTGAGTCGCTGCTATTGTTCACAGTTGAAACCCCCCTGCCCTATACTTTCCCAGTTACTTGCTCCTACACTGTGTTTCTCTTCTCCAGGAGTCTCCAGCTACAGTAGGTCCAATCGCGTTTTGAATGAAGCTCAGAAGCAGCTCATTGATTCTTTTCATTTTTCACAATTTCTTTTCTCTCTCTACTTCACTTAAGAAGATTTTTATTGATCTGCTCTTCACATTTTCTGTTTCTTTCTCCTGTCATATGCAAAGTACTTTTACGTTTATCCCTTGATATTTGTATTGCTATTGTTTTCTAGTTCTTTTTTAGATGTCCAGTTTATCTCTTGAAATTCTTATCCTTCATATCAATTTCTCTGATATATTCCATTACATATATACATATTTTTTGAGACAGAGTCTTGTTCTATTGCTTGGGCTAGAGAGCAGGAATGTCATAGCTCACTGCAATCTAGAATACCTAACTTTAAGCAGTCTCTCCCCCTGGCCTTGCAGAGTGCTAGCCACTGCCCCTGGCCCATATTTTTGATAGTTATTTAGTTCCAATAATTGTATCATTTTGGATCTGCTTCTACTTTTTTCATTTTCATTACTTTTATATTTTCTTCATGTTTGACAATGCTTCCCGTATAGTTTTTTTATTTACTTTTGCTTTTTTTGTAGATTAATATAAGGACACATTTGATTAGATTACACTGTTTGTATTGAAAAATGCTTCTACTTTTTAATAGTCGATTATGTTGTTCCTGCATTTTTATTACATTTTATAAGTTATGTGTAAAAATAACAGCAGATATTTATTTAATTCATTTTCCAGAGCTTGCAAACTCTTGCCTGTGTCTGAGAGTTAGCACAGGTCAATCAGACTCCTGGTAGAGTGAACTAGTTAACACTAGTTCTCAATTTTAAATACACTGAGTTCCCCTGTGTTTAGTCTACCTTGAAAATTCCCACATCATGCCCTTTTCTGATCTTTTTGGTATTTGAATTAGAAGGATTTTAAGCCGAAGTTTCAGACGTGTCTGATTCACTCGTTCATTTAACATTCAACTCCACCAGGACCCAGGAACTAAAGAATTTCTCTACCTTTGAACCATCTTTACTTGGGTTTCTTAAAAAAATTCCAGAGAGAATCAACTTTGTGCTAGGGGTTGGGAAGAATTTGGGGAAACAAAAATTGTGACTAACTTATTATAGTTTAGATGGTATTTTTTTTTTTAAAGGACCATATATTTTCTTATTCACCTTAATGCCAGAGGTACTGTTGTGGGCAGAGCTCAGGTTGTAGTTCTGGTAAGGCACAGTTGGTCTCTAAGTTTCCTCTCTCCCTAGGATGAGGCCTGCAGATTTTATTGTCCAGTCTGTTGGGTTTTTCTCTTTATCTCTAAAAGCCTTCATGAGATTGAATTGTGTCTTATAAATGTTTCAAATTTAGCTTTAGCCCCTGGCTTCATTCAGCTGAAGAACGTGACAAATATGTGAAGGAGAATCACTTTAATTTTGATCCTCTTCAACTTGCCACTTTCATCAATCCAGCCTTGGGACCACCGACACTATTGGTTTCTCTGCTCACCACGAGTTTCCCCATGTTTGGGCTGAGCTCGGATCCTCAGCATTAGTGTGTCATTAATACTTACAGACTTCCTCAGGGTACAGCCATCAGTAGAATCTCAGCTCTACTGGCAGGGACAGACTTCCTTTTTCTTTATTTTTTGGTATTCCCTCACGTCCCTTGTTTCAACATAACTTTGATGGCTTTGATAAAAAAAAGATTTAGTTTGTAATTTAGTCAACTTTTCTAATTGGATTGATGAACAATTTTATCTTAACCAAAAGTAGAATCTAAAAAAGAAAGTAATATTTTAAAACAAATTTGAACAGGACACTAATATTTCCAAGTAATATTAAAGTACTCTACATATATTTATAAAGGAATTTAGGGAGTAGTATTTTTCTAGGTGTTTCTGTTTTGGAACAATTTTTATTTGTAATCTCCATGATCTTCATTGATATTGTTAATTATGTAGTTTAACACAATATTTTTTGATAAAAGTTGGAATTTAGGCAATATCTTATATAATGATATAATCAGGTTGAAAGTCACTCGGTTTGCATTTCTATAAATTAATATTATTGTATTCTAAGTCATTTTTCATCAAAGTACATCTGTCAAACCTAAATCCTTAAGGTAGTCTTTGAGAGATTGATAGTTAAATATGCCTATACAATTCTGAAGATTATCTTCCCCTTTTTGAGCTGTTCAGAATATGTTAAGAAAGTCTCAGTTGTGGGGCCCAGATGTCAGGCCCAGGGGTCCTGGTTCTTCATTCCCAGTCCTGAAGAATGGTTACTGGTACCATGTGGACAGAGTAGATGATGAGATCGAGCAAGTGTAAGAAGGCAAATTGTCAAAGTTTATTAAAGCATAAAATGGTCTGGAAAAGGAACAGGTCTACTCCTGGGTAGAGGAACCCCTGAGTTTAAAGACAGAGGATAGAAAGGAGAGTACACTCTCAAAGTTGGTAGAGATTAGACTTCCACAGTAAGGAAAAGCAGTCCCTCAGGGTCAGGGTCTGTTCCTTCTTATGCTCGTCCTCAATAATATAGTAAGCTGGGGTGGAATATTTATGACTTTTTTTGGAAAAAGGTAGAGAATTTCCATAATAGCCAATCCTCCCCCCCTTTCTACCCTTGTAAGGCAATTTCCTGGAGTTGCCATGGTATTTGTAAACAGTCCTAGTGCTGGGGGTGTGTGATTTTTACTACATTAATGAGGCTAGGTCATTTAGTGACACTGTTAGCTCAAGTGTGCGCATGTTATCCAGACCTTTGTGACCTTGATCCGACCTCCACTTTGTGGTTTCTCTGCCTCTTTCTGATTGTCAGTCCTTGGAGACCCCTATCGCAGACCAAAGAGCTGGTCCTTCCTTGGAAGACCCCTTGACACTTCGTCTGTTCTTTCTTGGTCAGTTTGTTCCTCCTGTTGTAGACAAAGCATTTCTTGGTACCATCTGTTCCTCATCCTCCTTATCCCTAAGAAAGTAAGAATTCTTAAAGTAAATGAAGCCAATTTCAATTCAGCATTTCTAAATAAATTTATTCATGAAAACAATACCAGCATTTTTAGAGACACCCTAACAAAAGATAACCCACCGTGTGGCTTCGCTAGAAATGTACCTTCTCACAGTTCTCGAGGCTATAAATCTGAGACCAAGTTGTTGGCAGGGTTGTTTCTTGTACAGCCTCTCTACTTGGCTTGTGTCATTCTTTTCCTTCTGTATCCACATGGTCTTTCCTCAGGGGAAATCTTCATGAAACTTGATTAAAACAAACTTCCTTTATTTTTTCTAAATGTTTTATACTTTTGGGTTTTACATTGTGATCTCTTCTGAGTTGTTTGGTTTGTTTGGTTTTTACCTATAAGTACGGGATTGTTTTTGCACCACTTGTGGAGAAACTGATCTTCCTTCACTGAACTGCCTTTGTACTTTGGTTGAAAGGGTTAAGTGTGAATCCCTTCCTGAATCTTATTATGTTAAAGTCTCGATGTTCCTTTTATTTCAAAAGAAAATGTACATGACAGACACCCATGAACAAAACCCCAAGCTTCTCATTTTTAACATTAAGGAGTTCCTTCACCTCTTCTTGAGTTGTTTTCTTCAGTCAACTTCTAGTTCCATGAGGTAATATTAGTAGTCAAAGCCAGTTCATAGGTACAGTACACTTTCTACAGGAAAGATGGAGATGGAAGATGGCGATGGGGATAAAGTATGTGAATAGACTTTCTTTCTTTTCTTTTCTTTTTTTGAGACAGAGTCACACTTTGTCACCCCTGGTAGAGTGCCATGGCATTATAGCTCAGAGCAACCTCAGATTCTTGGGCTTGAGTGATTCTCTAGCCTCAGCCTCCTGAGTAGCTGGGATTACAGGTGCTTGCCACAATGCCCGGCTATTTTTAGAGACAGGGTCTTGCTCTAGCTCAGGCTGGTTTCAGACTCCTAAGCTCAGGCGATCTTCCTACCTTGGAGAGTGCTAGGATTATAGGCATGAGCCACTGTGCTAGGCCTGTGAATAGACTTTCTACTCTCAGCTGTGATAAAGTAAATGCAGCTGATGATCGGCCTGACTAGCACCAACTAGAAAGGCTCTATAAGAATGAAGGCAGAACAAAAATTACATCTTGACCATATTGGAGAGATAGGGAAGAGACAGGAAAGGAGAGGCTGACACCCCAGAGGAGAGAGGATCTTGTTTCGGAGTGAGACAGATGCTTTTCCCTTGGTGCATCTGCTAATTAAAGGAAGCCTAATAGGAAGCCGGATTTCTGGGCAAAGGGGCCAAGCTGAAGACTGTGGGGTTTTAAGAGGCAGGACATAATCAAACTTTTATCAGTCTTATAGGGGTGGAAAGTCAAACAATTAGAGACTCTAGTGAACTAAAATTCTGGTAGAACAGAGGGATAGAGAAGTAAGCTCAAGAATACATTGAATTCTCCCTAAATGATGGTAACAAGTAGTCTGGAACTATCTGGGACAGCTGCAGATCTCTATAGTGAAAACTACAGAAGATGATAAAACTGATTTAAATAAACAAAGGGATTTGTAAGACTTTGACTGTAAAGAATTCCAATTCTCCCCAAGTTGATCTATGGGTGCATTTCAAACCAATCAAAGTTCTGTTAGACTTACTTGTGAATAATAAAAATGATGAATTGCTTTTCTCTAATTCCCAAATGCAAACCTATGTTCAACAGAATTATAAGACACCAATTCTGAAGGCCTGTTAATCCTCAATAAAGATCAAGATTATTTTAAACCTACGTTAATCAAGAAACTATGCTATTGGTATCAGGAGAGAAAAATTAACCACTAGATTAGAATAAAATCCAGACAGATTTACACATACATAGACACTTGAATTGTAACAAGATTGCATTGAATCAGAACAAAAAAGTATTTCTTAAAATAAAAAGTGTTGGGTTAATTATAAGTCTATCAGAGAGAAAATGTTTCCAATTGTCTGTCCTACACTGTATGAAAAAGATAATTATTAAAATATTATAAATTTAAATGATATTGGGAAAATAAAAATCTTTAAGAGGCATAACAGGAAATTATGCTTATAATCGTAAAGATACAAACAGTATTGACAATAAAGGAATAATAATAAATTTGGTTATAATTAAATTAAAACTTACGTTTGATCAAAAGACACATCAAAGGAATAAAAATACACACAAAGTACAGAGGATATCTTAATTACATTTTGAATTTTCAAAATGTTTTTAGTTATCTTAGGATAACATAACAATCTACTTGAGACTGGGTCCTGAAACAACAGAGATTATTTTCTCATAGTTTATGAGACTGGAAGTCTTACCGAATGCTTACTTAACAGAGGGAGGAAGTGGGGGTCTTTATGTCTTTCTACAAAAACAAGAATCATAGAGGGAGGAAGCGGGGGTCTTTTTGTCTGTATACAAAAACAAGAATCCCATCATGAGTGATACAGCCTCATGACTTCACCTAGACTCCATCTCCTAATACTATCACAGGGGCATTTAAAGTTTCAACTTACAAATTTAGGTGGCACAGACATTTAGTTCATAAAAACATGCTAATAATAAATAGAAAAGCATTGTTTTACAAAAATAGATGAATTTCATAACATAATATTGACTGAAATAAGGCAAATTAAATGTAGTACATATTACACAATTCCAGTTATATAAAATTCAAAAACACCGATTTTTAACTGGTGTGCTGTATCTTAGGTATCTCAGAAATTTTTAGTGATCATTTAGTAAATTATTTTCAGAAAAAAATCAAAACAGTAAGTGTATTCTCTATTTTTAACTTTTTTTTTTGATCAGTATAATTTAAATGTGCTGTGTAAATTTAACTACAGGTTCAAGTGTACAATGAGATTAAAAAAAAAAAAGGTTGAAAAACACTGCTCAAAAACCTATAATGCTCAGCTATACAGTTAGAGTTGAAGTTACTCTAGAAGGCGTGGCTAGAGAGAAGACAAGAGGCCCTCCAGACATCAGTAATATTCAATTTCTTGATTTGGGAGCTGACTATGTTCATTTTGGGAATTCATAGACATGTTCACATAATTCTATACAGTACATACACATACTGTCTACTTTGGCAGATGTTTCCAGTTATTAGCAGAGAATGCTAATCTCACTTTTCTCTTAATAAATTGGCAAACTAAAGCTGTTTGTTGGCAACTCTTTATAAGTTCTGTGCTGCTTCATCCTAATTATACATTTAATCAGTGATGAATATAAGTCACGTTGGATATAAGTCAATTACAAGAGGTGCCCAGTTTATTTCTTTTTTAAAATGTGTGTGCGGTTTTTGGCAGCCTCTGCATTTTTAAATTAAATATGCACAATATTTTGTAGGGGGTCAGTACTAACAGACGTAAATATTATTTGCACCTGAAAATTTGTGTGGGCCTTTTTCTCAGACCATTAGTGGCAGGCTAGTTGGAGGTGAGTTGGGTTTGTGTATTATTGTTATCAACATCTTCAGATGTGAGTTACTCAAGCTAGGAAAGGGCCTGAGGTGAGGAAGAATTATTTGGCTTCTATCCCAGACTTGGTTTTCACCACTTTCTTTCAATGCTTTTGTGTCCCCCATAAAAGGATAGTGCTGTTGTTGGTTACTCAGTACTAAAACTCTAAGGTACAAGGGTGTCTCTTTTTTTTCTGGAACAGGCCAGTTCTAGGCAGGCCCAATATGTCTTGACCTTATGACAGGTTTTATTTTTTTGTTGGGGGGAGTTGTTTAATTCTTTTTCTTTTTGCACAGCCCAAGTTCTGATTCAAGGATAGGAATATTCATCCTCCTCCTCCTGACAGCCAAATTCTGTTTTGTATATGTGAAAGATCCTGTGTGAGAGATTCCTTCTTACCCCTCCCCCAGTGTAGCAGAACAGTTTTAAACTCATGCACAATCCTGGATCCAAGGGGTTTTCTTGACCCTTCCTTTGGGGTTAAACAGTTTTTCCTTGTTATTTCCCCACAGACATCATATATCTTTTCCTGATTCCTGGCAGCATTAGTCATGTACCTCATCTCCCGGCAGCAGGTGGGTTGTCCTACTACACCGCCCCCCAGAAGCGATGGATCATTGTTTTGGACTGGAGCACCAGAAAGTTTGTTGACACTCCTTCAGCATTTTGAAATATTGGTTCATATAAAAGAAGGGTTGAGGTTAGTGGATTGTGTTCCGTTTCTATTTCTTAAGAAGAGCTGGTCACCTCCTGCACGTTTGAGACACTAGAAGGGGTTTGCTCTGTTCTCCAGCCCTGTCTCATTCTTCTGTGTGAATACCTGTTGGAACCCCATGGAAAAGTAATCACAGTTGTTCACAAACTCTCCTCCTAAATGGAGTGTGAAATATTCCATACTAGCATAATTGTTCCCGATTAAATTTTAAGAATACTTTAGAATTTATTTTCATTTCGCTTACCCATCTGTGTTCCGCCTAAGTTTCAAAGAACTTCTTGGATTTTGAATTGGTATTTTTTTTTTTATCAATTTTGAAAAATTTTCAACCACTGTCACTTCAAATGCTTCTTTACCTCATTCTTTCTCTTCTTCTGAAACATGAGTTACTCACAGGTAGAAACTTTTTCTTTTTTTAACGAACAATTTGTTCATTTTATTTCATTGTATTAAATAGAAACTTTTGATATTGTCCCTCAGAGTACTTAATTACTCAATGCAAAGACATTTGATGTGTTTGTCAGTACTTTTAAACACTCAAATCACTTTAAAAGTTTGTCTATTTTCATTCTCATGTTTTTTTTTTCTATTTTTATTTGACCCTAATCATTGTACTTATTCATCAGGTATAATGTGGTTATTTCAATATATATACACATTTTGCAATGATCAGATCAGGGTAATTAAGAAATCCGTCACCTCACACATTTATCATTTTGTGTGTGTTGGGAACAGACAGAAATCTTCTGTCTTAACTATTTTGACATATACCACACCTTATTGTTGACCCTATCACCCTACTATGCTTTAGGGCACCAGTCCTTATTTTTCCTTTTTACAGTGACTTTGTACCTGCTGGCCAAACTTTCTCCATCCCCCTTCCACCATCTCTTTTCTAGTCTCTGGGAGCTTCTTTTCCTATTTGCTACGTCTGTTGATAAACATTTTAAGATTCTGTATGTGAGTGAAATCAGGCAGTGTTTGTCTTTTTACGTATGGATCATTTTACTTAATAAGGTGCCATTCAGGTTTATCCATGGTGTCACATATGACAGATTTTTCTTCTTTTCATGGGTGAATAATTTTCCATTTTATAAACATATCCCATTTTTTATTATCTATTCATCATTTGTTGGACATTTAATCAATCACACGTCTCTACAATTGTGAATAGTGCCGCAGTGAACGTGGGAGTGCAGATTTCACTTCAACATTCTGACTTTGCTTCTTTTGAAAATATAACAACCAGTAGGATTGTAGGATCATCTAGTAGTCCTATTCTTAATTAATTTTTAAAATGTAATTTTAACCTCCATCCTGTTTTCTCATTTGCTTTCCTCATTTCTTTCCTACCAACAGTGTGTTACGGAATTTTTTTTCTTTTTCCACATCCTCATTAACCCTTTCCATCTTTTTTGATAACAACCATTCTATTTGGAATAAGGTGATATCACATTGTGATTCTGATTTGCATTTTTCTTATGATTATTGATGTTGACCATTTTTCATGTACCTATTGGTCATTTATGTCTTCTTTTGAGAGACATCTGTTAAGGTACTTTATATATTTTCAATTGAAGGACACTTAGGGGAGTCACTTCAGAACATTGGGCTGGACAAGGATTTTTTGAATATGAGCTCAAAGGCACAGGCAACAAAAGCAAAGTAAAATGGGATTATATCAAACTATAAAGCTTTTGCATGGCAAAGGAAACAGAACACACTGTAAAGAGACAATCTACAGAATGGGAGAAAATCATATCAGACAAGGAGTTAGTGTTGAGAATATATAAGCCACTCTTACGCCTTTTGTATTTTATTTGGATTATTCTACAGATCACAGCATATTCAACTTTACTGATTTTGCCTGTTAGTCTACGCTATTGATAAGCAAATCAAATTAGTTCATTTTCAACAACAGCATTTTTTTCATATTTAACATTTCCACCTCATTTGCTCTTAGAGTTGCCTTACTTTTTTGCTGAAATTTCCCATGTCTTCACATATTTTATTCCAATTGATTCCCTGAAATATTTATCACATTGTTATAGGATCCCTGCCTAATGTTCCAACATTAAGGTATTTTGAGATTTCCTTTAGTGAATCATTCTTTTAAACAAAGGCATCATTTTCTTTCTTCTCATCATCTCTTAGAAATTTTAATATACACCAAAGATTGTATATTAAAATAACTGTGGACACATGAATGATACTTCTCCTCAGACAAAGTTATCTAAAGCTCTGTAAGAGTGATGGGCTGTAATAGAACTGGGTCTTGTTTTTGTTGTGGTTTTGAAGATTTGCTTTACTTTTGGCTTTAAATGATTTGTGTGTTGTATTAGAAGCATTCCTTCAAATAGTTCAGAATCTGACCAGAGCAAGACCTTAGAGGTCTCTGTGCATTATGCCCAAGTTATCTTTCTTAACTAAGACCCCTCTCTCTCTTTTGGTGATTGCCAGTCTGACTTCTAGTGTTTTCGATCACTGTGGAGTCCTCTTTGCTCTTCAGTCTCTTCAGAAGCATTCTGGATGTCGAAGTATTTGTTTTCTACATTTCCTCCTTGCTCTCTACCATTGAATGACTCCTAGAGTGCCCTCGGCAACTGCCTAGAGAGTCTCACAGTGATTTTCACAATTCTCTTGCTTAAGTCTTGGCCTTTATAGTCTCTGTGTTATTCTTGGCAACAATCTTATGCATTTCTGAGAAATTTTTCTCAGACTTCTTGGCTTGTTTCCAGGAATCATCAGGCTCTGTATAACCTCTATACAACTTATTGCTGGGGTTCCCGTCTTTGGCACATTAACTTATTCATTGAAGGAAAAGAGTTGGCAGCCAAAGGAAGTTTTATAGCAAGATTGGGCCATCCCACCCCCACAGAAACTGTTAAAAGTTTGTGGAAAGGTCAACTTTTCCTGACCTTGACTATGGCACAATTCTCTTCATTCTCCCACCCATTAGCCCATTTAATTTATTTATTTATTCTCTTATAGAAGTGCTTACCACTTTCTGGGTGTTTGACATAAATTTCTTTGCATCTGATAGGGAAACACACACACACACACAACTAACTGACAAACGAAACTGAAATCTGATTTTATTGCTGTTGTTAAGATAGGGTCTCTCTCTGTCACCTGGGGTACACGGCAGTGACGATAGCTCACTGCAACCTCCAGCTCATGGGCTTGAGTCCTTCTCCTGCTGGTAGCTGGCACTGTAGGCACATGCCACAAGACTGGGCTAATATTTCTATTCTTTTTTGTAAAGGTGGGATCTCACTCTTGCCCAGGCTGGTCACAAACTCCTGGCTTCATGCAATCCTCCCACATTAGCATCTCAAAGTGCTAGGATTATAGATGTGAGCAACCACACCTCGCCCAAACTCTGATTTAAAGGTCATCTATTAGGATGAAAGCAACAGTCTCATAATTTCTGCATCGCAACCTAAAACAGATTAACTATTTCTTGCATAAATTGTTTGAATTGAAAATGGGTCATACAGTATTTCTTCAATGTATGTGATAATTAAATCATGAGATTAATATGATGGTTGATTATTGATTTATCTTTAGAACTTGAACTTCTGTTATTATTGTGAAGTTAAATCAAATTTATTTTCTTTTGAGTTCTTTAAATGTTTCTTCCCATTAAAATAGCATTTCAAATTAATTTTAGTTAGACCAATTATCTTTCTTTTACTCTGGTTATTTTTGAACCCATATGTGTTTCATCTCAGAGACTTTTGAATTGTGCTTTTATTTTTTAATTTAACATCTTAAGTAGATTAAATTACTGTATTAATGTATTACTATCTCTTCCAGTCAGCCTTATTACAGAAGTAATAGAAAAATATTTGTCACTAAAGGATATCCTGTTAGACTGAGCTATTAAGCATTTTCTGATGGTTTCATATTTGGTTTTTATTTTTGTAGTATGCTATATAGAAGTTGTATATACAGAGGGTGCCAAAATATGTATACATATTTTAAAAAATCTAAAAACTGTATTGAAAATTATAATACTCAATATATACCAGTAACAAAAGAGAAACACAAATCACGTTTGAGCACCTCTTGGAGTTGTAGGAGTTAAACATGACTTGAGTATTACAACCTTAATTGTGAATAATAACACAACTCAAAAATTAAATGTAGATTGTGATGAAAATACAAAGTAATCCTCAGATATAGAAATGCTTAGTTAAAATATGTTTTGGAAAAAAATAATATTCATTTGAATGTAAAATGCAAGGCATGGTGACAAAAGCACTGGAGAGGGAATTAGAGGACAGGAGGAAATATGTTCCTTTTCTTTATAAATCCATTTCATTTTTATAGGAGTCTTTTTTATTATGCATAACATGGGAGTTTCAGATTTAGATGAGTTGAAAGTCAGACTGGCAATTAAAATTAAGGAATTTAATTTTTTTGAAATACTATGGTTTATTTGTGCAAATAAAACTAACAGCATTGGTGAATGAAATACAAGAGACATAAATAAATGAAAAGATATTCCTTGTTCATAGGTTGAAAAAAATTAATGTTTTTAAAATAGCTATACTACCCAAAGTGATCTTTAGATCCAATGCAATTCCTCAAATGTCCAATGGTATTATTTCTAAGAAATATTAAAAAATTCTAAAATTTACCTAGAACCACAAAAGATTCAAATAGCCATGACAGTCTTAAGCAACAGAGAATAAAACTAAAGGTATCACACTACCTGATTTCAAAATACACCACACAGCTTAGTAATTGAAACAGCAAAATCTTGGTCAAATATATAAATATATATAAAATACATATATGTATGTATCATATGTTCATCCATATATGAACATGATAGCTGAGAAATAAATCCATGCATTTGCGGTAACTGATTTTTTAACAAAGGAGCAAAGAACACAATGGAAGAAAGTCTCTTCAATAAATTGTATTTAAAAAATGAGCTATCCATAAGCAAAAGAATAAAATTGGACCCTCGTCTTAATCATATTCAGCAGTCAAGTCAAAATGGACCACGGTCTTAGGTATCAGACCTGAAGCTTTAGAAGTGTTACAAGGCATAGATAAAAATCTCCTTGGCATTGGTCTAGGCCAGAGGTTCTCAACCTTACTAATGCCATGACCCTTTAAAACAGTTTCTGTAGGTCACAACCCACAGGTTGAGAACCGTTGGTTTAGGCAATAGGTTTTTGGAAATGACCCCCAAAACACAGGGAACAAAAGCAAACATAGACTAATGGGATTGTATCAAACTTAAAAGCTTTTGAAGAAGAAAAGAAACAGACAAGAGAATGAAAAGGCAACCTGCAATGGGAGGAAATATTTGCAACCTACATAACTGTGGAGAGTTAATATCCAAAATGTGTAAGAAACACATATAACTCAATAGTATGAAACTAAATAACATGATTGAAAAATGGGTAGAGGACCTGGATAGATATTTCTGAAAAGAAGATATAAAAATGGTCAACAGGTATGTAAAATGTTCTTACTATTACTAATCATTAGAGAAAGGCAAATTAAAAGCACAAGGAGATACCATCTCACATGGCAGAATGGCTTTTATCAATACATAAAAGATAATGAGTGTCATCCAGGATGTATAGAAGGGGAAACCCCGGTATACTTATCCTGAGAATGTACAGTCATTATGTAAAACAGTATGGAATTTCCTTAAAAAATTAAAGGGAGAAGTACCACATGATTCAGCAATCCCACAACTAGGTAGAAAACCAAAGGAAATGAAATTGGTATGTCAAAGAGATATCTGTCCTCCCACATTCATTTCAGAAGTATTCAAAATAGCTGATATATGGAATCAATCTAATAAAGCTACAGATGAATGAATAAAGTAAATGTTATATGTATATACAATACTATTCAGCCATAAAAAAGAGAAGGGAATCCTATCTTGGGTAAATCTGAAGGACACTATAATATGTGAAATAAGCC